>JANHAO010020877.1:0-12693 GCA_026873985.1 Saraca asoca | reverse complement strand
TGAATGGCTTTTAGATTGTTATAGATGGTATTGGATTGGATTTGTAGCATTGTTATGTGACAATCAGGTACTAAAAAAAATGATTATAAAAGCTGTTCATTGACTAAATTTATGTGTCAATCAGGTAACCAAAAAAAAACTGCAAAAGCTGTTCATTGATTGAATTTGTGATCAATTTTTTTTTCAGAATTTATTATTTTGCGATCGAAATAGTGACCAAAAATTCAGTGGCAAAAAATGAACAGTGACCGAATGGTTTGGTCGCAAAGTTCTTAGCGACCAAAACAGTCACCAAATTTTTTTGTCACAAAAAAAATTTTAACAGCGAAACAAACACCAAAAAAATTGGTAGAGATAGAAACAGTGACCGAAAAGTTTGGTAGCAAAAAAATTTTAGCAGCCGAAATAACGATCGAATTTTTTGATGGCAAAAAAATTGAAACTGTGACCGAACTTCTATAATCTTGACAATCGAAATTTGTGGTCACCAATTCGGTCACTAAGCTCAACGACTACCTTGTTTTGATCGCTGATTAGCCTGCGACTGGGTGTTTAGCCACTCCTTTTTTTCAGTCACTGTTCGATGGCTAACTAGATCTGCGACCGAAAATCTTTTTTTAGCGATCAAAAATTTCGGTCGCTAAATTGCCTTTTCTTTTTGTAGTGGTAGAAATTCAACAAAGCATTAAAATTAAGCAAATAAAGTTGAGTATTTTAAATTAGGGAACTAAAATAATTTATTTGTATTTTAGCGGGACCATAATTGCATTTAAACTTTAATTATTTATTATATTTAATTCCTAGAGATCAATACTTACAAATTTCAAATTCTTAAATAATTAAGCAAAAAATACACTTTATCCCCCTAAAGTTTGCATTTGGGATAAATTAACATTCTCTTACCTGATGTTTGTATTTAGGATAAATTATCTCCCTTTCTATTAAACTTAACATTCTCTTAATTGTTTTACTTTTTAAAATAGTTCATACGATTGAAATATTTGATTTTAAACTTTAGAGGATTAATTAATCCCAAAAGCAAATTTTGAGGGGGTAAAACTTATTTTCTCCTTTATAATTTTATACCATTCTAATGTTTGTTTAATTAAGGCTAAAAAAAGTACTTTTTGGAGTAAAACACTAGGAAGTCATTCAATTCACAAAAAGTTTCATAGGAAATACAACATTTTGAGAAGTAGAAAATCATTAAATTTTTTGGTTGGCCACTAACTCAAAAAAATAAAAAAAGTTATACTTTTTAAAAAATTAAATTCTATTTTTTACAAAACATGAAAAGTTACTTACCCTCTAGGTAAATTTTATTTCCTATGCTTTTAGTGAAACAAAATATAAAATTATTATTGTAAAATTTAAATAATGACAAGAGTACCATTTTAAAAATTTACATAGTATTTTAGTAAAAGAGTATAACTTTTATGTAGGATATTTTAATCATTTTAATAATATTTCCTAGAAAGTTTATAGTTAAATCAAACACTACATAAGAACTTATTTTTTAGAAAGTTCTATAAGAACTTACTTTTTAAAAAGTTCTAGTTCCTTAATGCTAGCTAAACAACTTTTAGTATTTCTTAAAATGTTCACGCAAAATTTTACTTCTTATAAAGTTCAACTTTCTACAAAAATTTAGTGAATCAAATGACTTTTAGATGTGAAGTCTAGTGGAACAAGAATGGTCACGATTCTCAAAAACTTTTAAAATCATGAATTACTATTATACAATTATGTAAAAGAAAATTACATAAATATACACTTTCAAAATTTTATAAATCATTTCGTTAGTCCTTTTCCACTATCAATCTTATCTTTTCACAATATTTTTGTTTCAAGTAATTAATATCCGTACATTATTTTACAAAGAAAGCAAATGAAGTCAATATGTGTGCTACTGTACCAATTGAAAATTAAAAAGAGAATGGAAATTAAACTAGTAAAACTGTGTAACTATTACTTTTTATACTATGGGCTGCATAGTATAAAAATAGTTTTTTCATTTGAGTTTGAATAAATGTACATGGAAAAGTATTCCGGTAAATTTCATGAAATATTATCATACTTTGGGCTATGTTGCCACTGAAAATTGTAATTTTTTTTTTTTTTGTAAAAATAAGGAAATTTTTTTAAAAAATATTACGCAACTTTGAATGATGTAGATGTAATTTTTATTTATTTATTACACATAAAATTTATATACACTTACAACATTTTAATAAAAAAATTATAAAATTATATATAAATAATTCCAACTTTTATTAATTTTTGTACCAAACTTGGGTAGAAAGTAGAAACTCTTGAGAGAAAACCCATCTTTCCATCCTCAAAATTTGAAGGCACTGATTATTATATACTGGAATTTTGGTCCATGGTATTGTTAGTCCCTGATAAACTGAAGCCCTTCAACTAGTTTTCCTTTGTCTCTTGAACCATGGTAGCTTAAACGGAGTGAACTGACGTGACCTGTTAAACGGAGTGTAAGAATACACAGACCAATGCAGTGGAGAAAGTGATTTCTCAAGACCCTTGCTAGTTGATCAACTGAACTGTCATTCTTTTCTCTAGTATTATTCATTTCCATTAAGCTGGGGCGACCAAGATTACCAAGTTAGCATTATGTGAGCCAGACACATCTACATCTTTGGCTCTTGATTCTTGTACTTAATTGTCAATTCAGATATTTCAGCTTCAGATATATGTAATGCGTCAGGCAGAGGATCCTTGACCAATGCTTGTAATTCTATGAGACTAAACTTAAGAAATTCCTGAACTTCTTCGACTTCGGGACTAGGCACATAGTCATATTTGATATTTGATTACAGCAGGCCCACTTCCTCAGCACCAGTCATTTTAACTCTCCCATGTTGTCTATGGGGGGATGCAACATGCTTGCATTTGAGCTGCAGGTTGCTCTCCTGTCTACCTATTGATGACATAAAAGAATGAAGCAAATAAGCTTGGTGCAGTTATTCATTAAAATTATCATATTGTTGGAGTCTGCTTTCCTAACAACTGATTGATCTGTTGGGAGCAGAAAAAGATCAAAAATTGTCTGTAGGAGTCCTCCATGTATGAGAAAAATGATGGTTTTTTGCCACATTCGAGATTAAATGGAAAAGTATTTTGCTTTTTGATGCCAGCTTCAAATTATTGTTTTGCGTGATACCCACTTAAAGCAGATAGTGGCAAAACGTTGTCACTGCCAACGTTGCTAAAAGGGTAAACGTTGACAGCGCCAATACTGCTTAGTAATTTTGACATACATTATTCAGTATAGTGAAAACATTTTCCATATAATTTGAAGCCGTATCCTTGCTATGTTACACGGACGCTGACACGCGAACGCGGATACGGGAAAATGTGAATATGGACACAGGGATATGCATTTTCAAAAAATATAGGACACTGACACGTGGAAGATACGCATAAATAATAAAAATATAGGGATATATTTGTAAATATTAAAAAATATTATGCTTATTTATAAATATATATATTATAATTATTATTTTTTCATATGAAAAGAAGTACTCATAATATTAAATAACAGGGCATAACAAATAATAAGCTGAAAATCGAGCTTAACACACATGTTGAAATAGAGAATATGTGTCCAAACTTTTTAAAATTACGGACACGATCCTTAAATCGAGCTTGACACATTTATCGAAATAGAGAATGTGTGTATGAATTTTTTGAAATTACGGATATAGCCTCGACATGTTTTATGTCGGCATCGATGAATGTTGATATCAGAAATGTTTCCGACATGCGGACATGACTACTATATAAAGTGTCGGTGCATCATACGTTGCAGAAATGTTTACCTAGTCTAAAAAAAAACATCGTAAAATCTTCTTATATGTCAGTCTCCATTTGAAAAATATATATAATTTAAAAAATTTTGTTATTTCTTATAAATCTCTCTTCCCTTCTTTCCTTCTATCCCAAAAAACACCCCATCCCACTTTTATCTGTTCTGAAGCTCTATACTTATTTCTTCTCAATCTTAAAAATATTTGCTTCATCACCATTTGTTACGGCATTGTTAAGTTGTATTTTGTGCAAAAATTCCTTGTGAGGTGACTTTATAGGTTAAATTAGTCACTAACTTGTATAATTTTGTTTTATTTATTTAATTAGTATTGTAATATTTTAATTTTTAATTGATGATCATATATTATTTATTAAGTATATACGATGATTTTTTTTTCTTGATATTAGTACTGCCCATTATAAATTAGATTTAATGTTATTTTTCCTTTTCTATATTTATGTTTGATTTGTTGAAATATCAAGAATTGTGTTATATAATTCTATTATACAAAATGAAGATATCGTAATATGTATTTTTGCCTTTGCATTAAATATTGTGTTTTACATTTTATGCATTATAGTAATCGTAATTTTTTTTAGCTAAGTAGGGCAATGGGGAACTCATTTTGTCCTTTAAATTAGACGCATATACTTTTTTTATTTAGTATGATATTTGAGACACACAAACTTAATATGTCAAAAATATTTGGTATAACTAACTATGATGCTCTGTTAATTATCAGTTGATAAAAAATAAAGTAGCTACTTTATGTCGAGTTTCCATCCATATCAATTATAAAATTTAGGATATTTGATTTTTTTAGCACAAATTTTTAGAAGTAAATGCAAGACTATTCATATTGCAAATAATATAACAGAACAAAAAAGATAGCAATTGAGCTACAACAAGTAAATGAAATACAATATTGTAGTTGAATTTTACATTGTAGAATTTGTTGAAACTATACTAGTTACTGTTTAATGTGATTTTGCATTTCATTTGCATAATCATAAATCTGCATATACTATAGGCTATTATTAGATAATTTATTTTTGTGATTTCATACATTTACTTTTTAAGTTAAATTAGTTATTTAATTCTTTTTAACATTTCTGTTTGATTTACTTAAGTAGTAAAACTTGTGTTATTTAATTTTATTATAAAAAAGAGATATATACATTATATGTTATTCAGATTTTGTTATGGGTGAAATTTGGTATTAAAAGATGGGTCAGCAAGAGCCCAGAGGAAATCAAGTAAGAGGCCTAGCTTGCGTAACTGCAAGGTCCTTACGCAACCAACTCACTGAATAAAAGCTCCCAACTCGCTGATATCAAGCCTAAGCTCACTGATAGCTTGAGCTTGCAACTTACTCAAGTTTGACCTCGTAATGTAGAAATGCCCTGCAGCGTCTTGCCTAGTTAGAAGTTTGCTGAGGTCGAGCATGTAGCCAATGAATAATTTGTGCTGCCATTTTGCAGAATGCAATCCATGGGTCCTATCCAGAGAAAGCATTTCTCACAATCAACTAGCAATTTGTAGAAGCTAACTTGTTGTACTTTAGACTGTCTTGTATATTTATTATTTAATGTAATAGAAATATAAGTTATGCAATTATATTTGTAACCTTTTTCCCTTTATAAATAAGGGAAAGAAGCCCTTTGTGAAAAAAGGAAGGAGGCTGAGAGCATTGTATTGAAACTCTGTGAAATTCTGTTTAGATCAATAAAACATAACCATAAACATAGGGACTGGTGCCGCCCTATTTTGTCTAAATCACGTTAAATCTCTATGTCCTTCACTCTTCTCCTTCTTCTTCTAGCCATCCTACACCTTCTCACCACCTAAAAAACTAGACAACAACTTGGGTCCCAAAAGAACCCCCACTTGTTGGCTAGATTAGGCAGAACCAAAATCTACCATCAATATTTTGGCATGCTCGGTGGGACCCGTCAGTTCTCCGGTTGTTTCTTTATTTTTATGATTAATTTTGTTTAGCTGTAATGGCTAGGGGAAAGGTCCTCGAAAAATTAGATGTTATTGTCAGCCAACTTAAAGGCTACACAGCAAGCTCTTCTACTGCTCAAGCTGCCAATGATTTGCCCCCTCGATTCATCGTCAACCTATTGTCATTGTCATTGAGACTGATGAAATGTGAGTCTGGATTCAATGCCAAGATAGGTTTGAGAATATGATAGGAGAATTGACTAAAGTAGTCACCACACCAACACAAGTGCAAGCTCAAGGTTTGCAAAGGCCGAGTGAAGCCACTATACCTGGGAGCATCCCTCAACAGCAACAAGCTAGATGTTTGAACAGAGCCAATCAGTCTTTAGGTCATCATTCACAACAGTAAGTTATCCCTACAATCAGGAAAGTCAAAAGGATCAGCAGTCTCTAGCCAATGATCTAGGATGCAAAACTCGCTAGTGGAAGAATTGTATCAAAAAATGAATCGGTTGAAGGAATGCTTGTGAGCTGTAAATGATCAAGCTCGTTACAAGGATAGGTCACTGTTCTCGAAAGAGATCGAGACTCAGCCCCTCCCTCTCAAGCTTAAAGTCCCTACAATTCCTCTATACAACAGGGATACCGATCCTTATGGCCATTTGGATGCATTCAATGTTCAGATAAATTCACAAACAATTGATCCTCTAGTTAAGTGTCGAGTTTTCCCAGCCATGCTAGGAGATGTACCTCAAACCTAGTTCAGAAGCCTTCCACCTTTCTCAATATACAGTTAGGAAGAGTGCCAATAGAAATTCATTAACAAGTATCGAGCTCTGAAGAGGCAGCTCTATCCCCTATCACCTCACAATGATCTTTCAGTGTAAGTAGGAGTCGCTAAAGGATTACATTGCTAGGTTCAAACTTAAAGCCAATTTGGTAGATAATCCATCTGAAGAAACCATTTTAGCAACAATCTCTATGGGACTCTGCAAAGATGGAAAGCTTTACAAAAGCCTTTATAAGTCCTCGGTGAAGGATTTGGTCGAGTTTTATGAATGAGCTATTAAGTAGATTAAATGGGAGGAGACTTTTGGCTTGGGAAAGCCTGATCGAAAGGACGAGAAAGATGGCTCCCTCCATAACAAGAAAAGGAGCAATGTGGGTCAAGGTGACCACTCTAAAAGGTAGACTGCGAAAAAGTCTAGCAAACCCAAAAGCGAGTAGCTTCAACCTCTAGCCCGCCATGAGCATTATAGCGTCATATCGAACACCTAAGACAAGATATTTGTAATGAAAAGGGAATGAGAAGACTTTAGAAAGCCTAGCCCTATAAGTGTTGATGGTGAAATTTGATTTTGAGGATCCAATATTTCAGTCAATAGGGTTAATTCTTGAAAGCCCAAACTGCAAGCTAAAAATGCAAGTATAGACTAAAAAAATGAGGGAAAAAAGATGAAAGAGAAGAAGTGATGGACACAAAGTTTTATCATGATTTAGCTAAAGCCTGTTTAGGCCCCTACGTCCACGTTGAACTATATTTTCAACTGAAGAACAATGGTTTTGTATAGTTTTATAGGGCTACAATTATGCTTTCTCTAACTAAGATTCTTCTCTAAACAGAGTGTTTGCATGCCAATTTCTCTCCCATCTCATGCAACGGTTCTTCATGGCTATTTATAGACACAAGTAGGGTTACAAGTGTAATTTTACAAATAACAGAATGATTACATATGTCGCTTTGGGCATTAAATGCTTGACATCAGATAATAAATGCTAGGTGAATCATTGTCGGATATCCAGGAGGCTGATGTGTTAGTTCTGAATGATGATCTACTGGTTGAGGGACACGTGTCTCTAATTGCTAATGAAACTTTTTGTACATATTCTCAGCTCATTGTCTTAGCGACCTAAGGTCACACCAATCAACCTCACCAAGTTTATTCAGCGGGCTTCTCAGAGGACATCTTAGGTGCTTACTTCAACGAGCTAGAGCCCTCCTCAGTGGATCAGGTCTTGCCACTAGCATGCTATGATTTTTGTTAAGTGACCCCAAGCTGGGGTCTCTGCAATCAAGCTTTGCATCCTGATGGCGAGTTCATTTTGTATTTCTTAGGGAATACCTATAACATAAGCCTTCTAACTCTCAGTTTGCTCTGTTGACTAGAAGTTGTAATTTATCAGCAAAATCCTTATTCAAAGTATGTAGTATGGTCAAGTCTTTCTATGGATTTTCCAGTTGGTCATGTCCTCTTGTTATTTCAAGGTTGTCCTTTGAATCTAACCAGGCATACTTTAATCATTAAGATTCTAGTATTATTCCTTAAAATCAACCGATATACCTTGATCAACGGGTGAGGTCCTCGAACTTAACTAGGTGAACCTCGATTGACAGGTGAGGTTGGGATTATTATCCTTTGATCATGACTGGGCAGACCTCGATCATTAAGATTTTAATATTGTTCCTCGAACCTAACTGGGCGTACCTCTATCATCGGGTGAAGTCCTCAAACCTGACCAGGCGAACCTCAATCGTCAACTGAGGTCAGGATTATTATCCCTTGATCCTGACCAAGTGGACCTCGATTGTCAAGATTTTAATATTGTTCCTTAAACCCAACTAGGAGTACCTCGATCATCAGGGTGAAGTCCTCGAACTAGATCAGGATGGGTCTCGATCGTCAGGTGAGGTCAGGATTATTATACTTTGATCCTAATCGGGCAAACCTCGATCATCAGGTGAGGTCGAGATTATTATCCAATGATCTTGATCGGGTGGACCTCAATTGTCAAGATTTTAATATTGTTCCTCAAACCTGATCGAGCATGCTTCAATTATCGGGTGAGGTCCTTAAACCTAACCAAGTGGACCTTGATCATTAGGCTTTTAGTATTGTTCCTTAAACCTGACCAGGCATACCTTGATCATGGGGTGAGTTCCTTGAACCTGATCAGGTGGACCTCGATCATTAGGTGAGGTCGAGATTATTATCCCTTGCTCCTAACTAGGTGGACCCTGATCATTAGGATTATAATATTGTTCTTTAAACCTGACTAGGCATACCTTGATCGTCAAGTGAGGTCGCTTTTGCTTTGATGTTGTCCGCGCATGAGTCTGATGCTCAAGACACTTCTCAAACACAGAGTGAATTGGGGTTTTAACCCTTTGTTTGTAATCTTATAAGCTGATTGGCATTCCCCCCATGAGTTATGATTGTGACTTTTGGAGTTCTACTCTTGGTTTGTCATGATTACATCTGTCCTTCATAGGTCTGCATGTCATGCCACTATCGGCATTCTATCAATTTTTGTCAAATCGTTGGATCACAGGCAGCTGGATGATCCCTAGATCTAACGTGACAATGTGTCATTCTTATACTAAAGGGGGCTTTTCTTCTCCCTCTATTTTTGCCATTTGAAACTACAATACTCATCCTTTCTGCCATTTCCTGCAATCATTCTTTATCACTTACTGTCATGTGTGTCATTCCAGTCCCCCAGCTATCGTCTGAGTTTTGTTCCCCAAAAAGCTTCTTCGCACTCACTTTGCTTTGGTTAACTAGGGTGAGTCTTTTTGCATCTTATGATTTCTGGCTTTTACTGTTCTATAGTTAGCATGAAACTTGTATATCATTAATTGTTGCTAGCAGTCATTATCTGCTTATGTGCTTTCTTTCCTATCTAACTTGATACATTCAATTAATTTATTGGTGGATTTTATGGTTTTTGATTTGCTACTTCAAAATTTCACTTTCTAAATGTTTATGATTCGATTGCTTAGCAACCTTTTGCTTGTTGGAATTCAAGTCCTTAGGTATGGTGACCCAGGGTATACATGGCCTGTCGCATAGGAAACTGTTGGTCCTTAAGGAGGGTTTACTTGTAGTAACCTAACCACTTCTTTTTCCTTTATGTAGATGGACGCAGGTCATGAACATCACTGTCATGGAGGGGATGTGTCATCTCAATAAGGCAACCTCGAGGAGTGGTGAGGCTACTAGAGGCTTTGCTGCTCATTTGATCCCATTGAGGATCATGGAGCCGCTATGAGTTAGTAATCTTTTAGTCACCAAGCATTCAGTTTGCATGTATCATTTATCCATTGCCGTGATCTCCAATCCACAATTTGGACATACTAGTTTCATAAAGGATGTCACATCATGGTGCCTAGCTTAGGTGATTATGCTTTTTTCCCACCATAAGGGTTTATCGCCATCAATTTTCCTCACCTTGTTACAAGGCTAAGGTTTCCCAATCACATATTCATTATTAGCTTCCTAAATAAGGTGAAACTTAGTCCATTTCAACTTACCCCAAACTCTTATACTCAACTAGTCTCCTTGGCATTGCTTTACTCAAGGAAAAGTTTTTTAGCACCATCAATTGAGGTTTTGTGCTATCTGTACCACTTAGATATGCGAGCATAACGAATGGGCTATACTACCTTTCGACATGGTCGATAAAGCATAAGAAGGTTCTTCCATATAGGAAGGCTAATGGGAGATCCAACATGGGTCACTATATGATCTACTAGTTTTCTATCTTATGCATATCCCTATGCAACCTTCAGAATTTCAGTTTTGTTCATATCCTTGGTGAGTGGGCTAAGGGCACACGGATTTATTGGCTCATTTATATCTACTTTCTTGATACTAACTTTTAGTTCCTTTTGTAGAAGGGACCAACAAGAATCTGGCTCTTGGGATCGAGGACCTTGGAATACTGGACCAATTTGTTGCTTTAGACAATCTTCAAAATAACTTTCACTTTGATGAGAGCCTTCTCTATTCCTGAAAACTTGCTCTGGACCTGAACACTGGGCTTACTCGAGAGATAGGGATCTATCGGGTAAAGGAAATTGATCTAGCGAACTTTGGTGACTATGAGGAAGTAATGAAGCTTATCTTCTTGACCCCTTCATCTGATGAGAAAGAGGCTTCATTGGCCCCTGATACTGATGTCACCTTTATGGCTAAAAGTCAACCTTTGGCTTCGATAGTAATTCCCTCGCAGGACTTAACTCCTTCTCTTCACCTTGAAGTGGCAATTGATGCTGAGGTCATTACCCTTCCTAGGTCTCCTACAAAAAAATGAAAGGTGGACAAAGGGAGAAAGGTGACTGCTTGAAAAAAGGTTGCGCCAAGGGTTGATATCGAGCAGCAATCCCCCGGGTCTGGTTCTAAGATGGAAGGATATGCAAAGGTCTTAACAGACAACATCAATACAATTCTAGGCCCTCGTAAGAGGATCAAAGTGCTAGAGTCTGAGGATCTCTCCATTGGGAGATTGATTGGCCACGGAATCCACTTTGGCTTAATGGTAAGTGATATCTCTATGCCCCTATTTTGCTATTGTTTCCATGATCTAACTAGATCGCTTGGCCTTTCAGAAAGTGTTAATGATGATGAAGGTGGATGAGGCACTCTAAGCCAAGGGTAAGAAGAACACGAGACTAGTGAAGGATTCGGCTACTACCACCATTGAAGCACTAGAACTTATGAGGAAGGTCAAGGACATAGAGGTCACTTTTTCTTGTGAAATGGTGGATCATAATGCTTTTGCCTTGAATCTTAGTCTCGTAACCAATGATTTGGCCAAAGTGAAGATTGACTTGGACGAAGCTCTCCAACACATTGATTGGCTAGCTTAGCAAGCCGAAGTCTTGGAGCAACGTGCTATTTCAGTTAAGCTAGGGGCTAAGGAAGCTGAAAGATGAGTGGAGGTCATCATGAAAGATCTAGAAGTGGCGAAAGAGGAAGCTACCAAGCTCACAATAGAAACCGCCCATTTGGCCACGAAGATAGCCAAGAAAGTGAAGTCCAAGACAAGCTTTGTGTTATTTTACACTTTGTGGAAGCATCATCTTGAGCTGGACTTCTCTTTCTTTGGTGAGGAAGAAAAAAAAGGTCGCCAGGGCTTGTTCCTCTAAGGAACACACAAAGTCTATTGCCAAGGCTCTTCCTACTAAGAGTTCTACCTAAATAGAGGGTAGTTCTCAGCTTGTGGAAGCCTCTAGAGGTCTGACAATAGATGACACTACTATCGCTCTTGTTAACTTTTCACCCCACGAACATCCTGCTCATGAAAGTCTAGTTCCTTGAGAGTCTACTCCTTAGGCCCCAACTTTTGTAACTTGCAAATTTTTTGCTTCTTATCTTCTAAATGTGTTGACGTATCCCGCTCTATTGTATAAATTTTCCTAACATCCTAATTTATTTTTTCACAATCCTATACTTGACTGCTTCATTGGCATAATCCAAAAGTTTTTTTCTTTTTGCAAATAAAGACTCTAATGGATTGCTATCTGGCTAACATCTTTCACAAAACTTTATTAGAATTTTATTCAGAAATAATCTAATATGCATATAAAAATTTCTACGCATCTTCACATAGTTCTAAGTAAGTTACAAGGTTTAGATTCCTACCGATAAGAAGGTTAGAGGTGAGCAGCATTCCAAGCTCAAGGAAATTTTGTTCCATTTATGTCAGCCAAATGATAGGCTCCATGACCAATGACCTTCTAGATAAGGTATGGGCTTTCCTAGTCAATAGGGATAAAGAATTTACTAACTTTCAAAGGCACATCCTCTAGTATACCAACCGGATACTTGACAGATCAGTCTACCAATTATAAGGAGAGAGTGGTTGGCTTGAAATCTCCCATCTAGAGCTTTTTGTAGATAGAAAGGTGCATAAGACTTACGCTTGCTCCTAGAACACAAAGGGCTCGATCAATATGTATGTCTCCAATAGAGAAAGGAATAGAGAAGCTACTAGGATCCTTAAGTTTGGAAGGTAGTTTGTTCTAGATAATGGCACTGCATTTTTTAGTTAAGGAGACTGTAGCATACTCTTCAAATTTCCTTTTGTTGGATAGAATCTCCTTCAAGAACTTAGCATATAAGGGCATCTGT
>JANHAO010020876.1:0-12696 GCA_026873985.1 Saraca asoca | reverse complement strand
ACTGCAAATGTTTTGGTAATTAAAAAGAAGCAAAACTTCCCTGAGGAATCGACCCGTACTCGCCGATTCTTTGTTACAACTACACTGTGCGCTTGCGGTAATTTTAAAATGTGCAACAAATTTGCAACACATCAGTGTGCCAAAGTTTTGTTTTGTTATGGCGAGGTGGAAACCATTCGCTAAGTTTTTGTTTTATTTGAGCTTTCAAAGCCACAAGGTAGGCTCAAGGATCGTCTCGCCCTTGGGCATTGCGAGGTAGGCTCAAGGCTATCGCATCCTCGATTTTGTTTTCGAAGCCACGAGGTAGGCTTAAGGCCATCTCATCCTCGGGCGTTGCGAGGTAGGCTCAAGGTCATCGTACCCTCTTTTTTATTTTTGAAGCCACGAGGTAGGCTCAAGGCCATCTCACCCTCGATCGTTGTGAGGTAGGCTCAAGGCTGTATCACACTTGGTTTTGTTTTCAAAGCCACAAGGTAGGCTCAAGGCCGTTACACCCTCGATTTTATTTTTGAAGCCACGAGGTAGGCTTAAGGCCGTCTCACCCTTGGGTGTTACGAGGTAGGCTCAAGGCCGTCTCACCCTTGATTTTATTTTTGAAGCCATAAGGTAGGCTCAAGGCCATCTCACCCTCAGGTGTTGCGAAGTAGGCTCAAGGCCGTCTCACCCTCGATTTTGTTTTGAGTTTTCATTTTAGTTTTGTCGTAGCGAGATTGCACAGTAATGTTGTAGCGAGGTGGAAACCATTCGCTGTAGCCAGACTGGAAAGATAGAGTGAAAACTCCTTTGTCTAAGAAATGCTTGGCCAATCGGTAATTTACATTGATTCAGCATACAACAGTTGATACAATTGGTCACCATTGATGAAAATGAATGCTACAGGATCAGAAAATGGTTTTGATGGAGGGCTCAGGCTCTTGGGTGGTAACTCATTGAGCCTGCTGAGCGCGCTACCTTTATGGTCTTATCACATAATCCTGTAGTTTGCCATTTCTAATGAGGTCTCCTATGGCATCCTTTAGCACCTGGCAATCTGAGGTGGTATGCCCAACCTCATTATAATAAGCACAAAATCTACTTTGATCTCTGGACTTGACAGGTGCCCTTAAGGGTTTGGGCTTTCTGAAGTCCTCATTATGCCTTTTTGCGGCAAAGATTTTGTCCCGTGTGTCTGACAGGATGTTGTAGCTCTCGAAGCAACCTTCGGGTCGCTAAGGTTTTGCCTTCTTCACGAGATGAGGAGTAGGGCCATCATGACCCTCGCTACCCCTCTTTTTGCTCACGATGAGACCACTATGGTCCACTTTATGCTTGGGTTCCTCCATTCCGAAGGTTTCTTCCCATCTTATTTGTTTAGTCACCCGATCATAGAATTCAATAAGGTTTCGAGTGGGAGACTTGTAGAGGCTTCTGTATAGCTTGCCGTCTTTGTGAAGTCCCACTGAGATAGTCGTTAAAATGTTTTCCTCCAAGAGATTCTCCATAGAGTTAGCCTCATGCCTGAATCTGGCCATGTAGTCTTTGAGTGACTCATCCTTGTGCTGAAAAATCATCAAGAGGTGGAAAGGAGGCACAAGTTGCTTCTTCAGTGCTCGATATTGGTCAACAAATTTCCTTTGGCATTCTTCTCAGCTACCGATGCTACCAGTCGAGAGGCACCTGAACCATGCCTGAGGCATTCCCTCTAATGAAGCAGGAAAGATGTGACACTTCACCAGGGGGTCAATTGTCTGGAGGTCCATTTGAGTATTGAACGCATCCAGGTGATCACTCGGGTCGTTGTTCCTGTCGTACAGTGGGATAGCGGGCACTTTGAGTTTTATGGGAGAGGTTGCATCTCGATCTCTATAGAAAATAGGGAGCTTTCCTTGTGGTGAAGCCGATGGTTTTGAGGTTGTGGATGCTCCTCTAGCCATTCGAGCCCGCGGAGGACTTCCTTCATTATCCTATTCTGTATCTCAAACTAAATGGTGGAGCTTCTTGCTTATTGAGAGTCCCCTAGTTGCTGGCTATCATGATCTTCATGAGTTTTCTTTTGAGCCTCTTTGTGAAGATGCTGGAGCTATGCTATGAGCTCTTCTTGTCTCTACATGCTCTGAGCTTGGGCCTATGCCAGCACTTTGACAGTTTTTGCCAGCTCTCTTACCATGCCTTCAAGCACCGGACAAGATTGGCTGGACGTTTGTGCCTTTCAAGTTTCAGGAGTAGCAACAGACTATTGGCGGGCCCCCACAATGAGAGTGTCCGTTGGTTGGAGGGATGGAGTGGTTGAGCTCTGAGTTATTCTTCCTCTAGCCATTGTTAGGCTATGATGAAGAGTTCAAAAAGTAGAAAGTCCCCACAGATGGCTCCAAAATGTTGACGGTAAAATTTAGTTCGTATAGAGGACCTAAACTTTAGCCAACGGGAAAGAGTTCAAGGATCCAATACTACTTCTGAAGTATAGAAAAAGGTGGACTGAGAGGAAGAAAGGACGGAGAGGTAGCGAATTTAATGTGGTTCGGCCAAATCTGGGTAGCACCAGACCCTACGTCCATGGTAGAGATTTTACTGATGTATTGAGAAATGATTTTGGCAGAGTTTCTACTTATAGAGTTCAGCCTCTCCTCCCTCTTCTAACAATGCAATCCTATTTATAGAGGAATGAAGGGTTACATGTATTAATTACAAGCTATAGTTGTGTTACATCAAGCTATAAATGGAAAAGACAGTAAAGAGGCTATAAGTTGACTACTGCAGAATGTAGGCTGTAGGGTGGGCCCCCTCTGATCAGCTATAGACTTGAGCCTGTCGACATCCGTTGCTTAGTGCTGCTGTGCCAAGCGAGGTGCCAGGCGTCCCGAGTGGGAATTCCTGACTCAGGGGTGTCATGGGAACCACTGTAGTGAGATAATGGGCTCAAGTCGGGTACTTGGTTGCTTGGCGAGCAAGTCTTATAACCTTCTCGGTAGATCACTGGGTCACTGCCTCGTGAGGCGAGGGCTTGCTTCACGGGATGGTCACAAGACGGTGCTGGGACAACTTTACTGTGCCACTTTTGATGGGCAAAATGAAGCTCGTTGAGTGTCTTTGACGTGGCTGGGGCCACAAGCTCTCGAGGCCATTTTTTGCATATAACACAAAGATTCACAAATAGTGGGATAAAACTCAATAGTATGCTAAAAAGTCAAAAGAACTTTCATAATAAAGCTGGCTTAGGATATAGATAGTAAAAGAAGTAGAGGTCTAATAGAAACTATAAACATATTACATGTTTCTACTCCAACCATAAAGGACACCATATTAAATACTATCCATATAGAAATGGTACCTATGAAGTAAAGCCAAATCAAAAGCTAGTTTAGTTACCAAAAGCATCAAATTTGAATAAAAATGTTGTTGTTATGACTAATAAAACCGATCCCCAATTGGTTACTTCTGTTAGAAATCTTACTATGGCTACTAATAAATTTGGACCCAAAATTTATTAGGTACTAGCAAAGCAAGTATAGATTTTATTTTGCAGGTTTGTGTGGGAGAAATAAAGGCAACTCATGATGTTGAATAAAAGTTTCTCTCATCATAAGACAAATAAAGTATAATCCCCCAAATTATTAATAAAATTTCTTATTTTTATATTTTAAATGTTTAATTTATTTATACATTACAATTACAAACTTAGGCATTGGAGATATCTCTAAGATTGTTTTGTTGGTACATGGAGACAAAATTGAGTTTTCAATGGTTTTGAGACATTTATTGGCTATTTAAGTGATTAGGAAAACACTTAGAAAACAAAATTTTAGAAAAACTGAATTCAAGACTTCCTAAATCGATTTAGTAATTGATTCAAATTTTTCCAGGATTTCTTTGAGTTTTTGAATCAATTCATGAATTGCTTCACTTCTCAAAAATATACATTATAAATCAATTTCATAATTGATTCACACCAATTTTCAATGTTTCAAGAAGACTCAATTTTCTAAAAACCTAGGTGAATTGATTCCTTAATTGATTTGCACATAAATACTATACTTGAATCAATTCATACTTAAATTTTTTGCCCTCTAAATTGATTCATGAATCAATTCAAAGTGTGATACTATATATAGTGAATTGATTTTTAAATTCATTCGGACAACACTTCTTAACCAAAAATTAGAACTCTCTCAAACTCTCTCAACTATATCTCCATTTTTACCTAATCTTTTCAGAAATTTCTTTCACAAAGCCCTTAGAAACATCAATTCTAACACCTTTGACTGATTGATTTCATAAAATCTCCCAAAAATAAAAAATCCCTAAATTTTAACCAAAACCCTAACTTTTCAATTTCTAGAAATTTTTTTGGAAATCTAACCATGTCCAAGCGAATCAATTTCCCTGCTATAAGAAAGGAAAAAACTGCAGCACAACTTTCAACCCCAGTAGTAGAAGAATCACTCTTTTAATCAACAAACAAGTACACTGCCTATCTTTAACTTGCCAATTGGAAGGTAGAGCTATTAAAATGCTTTAATGATCAATTACTGCAATCTACCCATTTACTTGGTTTATTAGCTAAGTATAGGTTAGACAAATTCTTAACTTTTAAAGGAAATAGCTAGCCTAGATTAGTGAAGATAGTTTATGCAATCTTAGCTAATGTTGATGGAAAACTATCATGTTATATGAAGCATAAGCATGTAGTTATAAATTCTGAATTTTTGGCAAATGAATTTGGCATGGATAATAATCAACCAAAGCTTACTGCAAGACACTTCACTAAATATAACAGAGAATTAGCCATTAGGATGCTTATTTCTTATTCCACCCTAAAGGATAGAAGTGGTGGCTTATTTCTTACAGACAGGATCTTACATTATGCTTTATATAAAGTAATTTTGCCTAGAATTACAAATTTTACTCAAATAGTGGAGGATGAACTTTTTTTGATGTGGGTTAAAAAATCAACTTGATTTTAATATGCCCTACTTTATTTTAAAACATATGGATGAATGTTCTAAAAGAATAATCATTGGCTACCTCCCATATAGCATAATCCTTACACCAATCTTTGCCAAATTCAAAATCAAATTTGTTTATGAAATTTTAGTTTTACCACTAAACCCAACAACCATGATTAGTGCTTCACATTTTCATAAAATGGGTTCATAAGAAAATGATCAAGGAATATGGGCAAAGAAAAGGTCACAAATCCCTCAAACCACTAGAGGATCCACAAACTCAACAGTTGGGTTATCCACTGAATCAGAAACTAGGATAATTAAGGTGATTGAAAGGATGCATAAGCATATGACTGAACAAATGAATAAAATAGTAGACAATCAAGAAAATTGGTTTTGAGTTATTGGCAAATCGCATGTCATACATGGAATTTGAAAATTATAAACATGTGAATGAAGTCAAAAAGTGACTCAAATCTATTGAAACTCAAGTATATAAGATTACACAGTGGATGCAATAACAGGAAGAAGAAGCTGAGCTACAAGGATGGATGACCTAGATTCTCTTCTTACTGAGTAGTCTTTTGTATTTACTATCTACTATTCTATTGTTACCCTTAGTTCCTTATCCCTTTTTCATTATCTTTGTTATTTGTTTTTAGATTGAATTTTGATGTTGTTGATAGATATTGTATTTTGATATTGATTTTGGTCTATTTTCACTATTTTGGATGATATATATTTAGATATGCTATTTAGTATTTTGATTCAGTATTTGCTGTGATTGCTAGATTATTTGAAATGTTAATTTTGAGATGCTGATTGAATATTGAATTCTGATTGTTGAACTATATTTTGGTATATGTATATATATGGAATCTTCTATTCTAATCAAATTTCCTTATATTCTAAACTTTTTGGTATACAAATTTTTCATAGATGTATTATTGTCTTTTTTATGTGCCAAAAAGGGGAGAATTAAGGATTTTAGATAAGAAAAATGGAGAAATAAGGATTTTATATTTTCCAAAGGAAATGTTAATCTCAATTAAAAAAGAGGAGACATAAATAAAAATAGGAGGCATAAATAAAAAGGAGATTGAGATTGCTATGATACCAAATATAAATAAAAAGAGAAATAAGTCATTTTGAAAGGGTGAAAATAAAAATAAAAATTTAGATTCTAAAAATTAAACTTTGATCCCAAATTTTGATACTTATCTAAAATTATTTATCACCATCAAAAAATGGGGAGGTTGTTAGCATTTGATTACTTTGTGATCTGTCCCTATTCGGCTTTGATGTTGAAAACAATTTCTATCTAATAAAATATTTTAGTGTTTGATATTTGTTTTGTAGGATCAAAGTACATATGATTCAAGAGATCCACAACTTCATTTATAAATCATTTTATCTTTTAAAGGATCTTTTGTAAGTGAAATTCTATTCAAACTTGATACAAATAATTTTCTTAAAACTAATAAATTGAGGTAGCAAATAAATCTCTTGAAGTGATTTAAAATCAAATATTTTTCAAACAAGTTTTTTTAAAATGATCTTTCACAAGTGCAAGTTTTATAAAAATCATTTTACACTCTGTGAATCGATTCATGAATCAATTCATATTGAAAAACTTGTGAAAACTATTTGAATTGATTCATGAAGAAAAGTTTTGAAAAATGCTTTTACTGAACATTAGGAAAATCATCTGAATCGATTCTCTAATTGATTCAACACTTAATTTCAATACACTATGATTCGATTCATTAATTGATTCGGTCACAAATTTCTTCATAAGCTGAATCAATTCACAAATCTATTAGTCAATTATTAGTTTGTTATAAACACTATAAATTTGATTCATGAATTGATTCAAGGATTGAAAATTAGTTATTTTTCAAATGTCAGTTACAACAACTATAAATACCCTTAACCCTATTTCAAACATAACAATTTTTCATAACAAACACACTTTTTCAAGAGCAAAAATCTTAGAGCTATTTGTACTTAACAAGATTTATCTCTACCTCACTTTATCTAATCAATTCAAGGATCTTTTATCAAGATTTGAAGAGAATTCACAGCTAGATGTTTGAGATTTTCATCTCAAACTTGGTATTGTATATCTTTACCCTTTTTTATTTTACTTTAAATTTCTAGGTTAATAGGAATCTATGTTTTTACTTTAATTGCAACTTCTAGGTTAATAGAAATTGAGATACAAAGGAGGAAGTTGAACTTCCTTTTGTATCTTCTTTAGCTATGAGGTTAATTACAGTTAGTTCAAGTTTGCATTGAATTCTTTGTACATCTCTAGGTTATGAGGTTAATCATAGTCTAAAGAGATAAAAGAATTGTTGTATCTAGGTTAGGTAAGAGCCTGATGAAATCTTGTTATTTTAGGTTTGGCAAGAGCCCAGTAAAATTTTTGTTGTATGAACTGCCTGTTTAGGAGCCCAGTTAAAATTTTATTATTGTAATAAAAGAGATCATTCGACTAAGGATTGACTTAGTGGATGTAGACTTCATATGTGGTTTTAGGTGAATTTGAACCACTTTAAAAATTGTTGTTTTCTTCATTATTTCTTTATAGTTCTTTGTATTCTACAATTTAATTTTACTGCAACATAATAATTTTGCAGTTTAAGTTTAAGTTGAACCACTTTAAAAATTATGTATTTTGTTTATCTTTCTACACTTTTTATTTTACATTCTTACTGGAACATTGATCTCATTGCATTTCTAAATTTTGCTACATTACTGCATTTCTGATTTAAGGTAACAACTCTGATTAATTGAACAATCCATTAATTGAATTTCCAATCATATCAATAACTTCAATATTATCTCAATCTTCCAATAGAAATTTTATTAAAAACCTTGTGTAGCAAGAATCCAATCTCTGAAGCAAAAAGAGTATTTTTTACAAACATAAATAGGGGAAGATCCATACTTTTGGGGCCTTCATATCGTACTTGATGAAGTTCCCCCTCAAAAGTGAAGAAATTTCCCTTGTAGATAAGTCAAAATATTGTAAGTTCCATCATAATTATAGGCACCACATTGATAATTGTGTGATGTTGAATGATGAAATTGTGACATTAATAAGAAGGAGTCAATGACTAGGAAAGATAAGGTGCAAAGGAATGAAAATGCTCACAACGACCTGCTCAAATAGTAGGTGAGCAAGTGGAAAGTGGGTCTCTAGTCTAGGAGATAATTGAAACTATTGCATGAGGTCTCACTAGAGAATGAACCTCTAAGAATGCCAGAAAGAGGCATATCTTATTTTTAATGGCCTTAGAAGGAAAAAAGAAGAGAGAGCATTGTGAGCCTATCTATTTCATAGAAAAAGATTTAGCTAATATTGATCAAGACCACAATGATCCAATGGTAATCTTGGCATTAGTCCATAACTTCATAGTCAAGCCAATACTTGTCGATTAGGAAATTTCTGTTGATATTTTATATTTGCATGTCACTAATGCTCTTAACATTCCAAAAGCAAGTACAAACCTTATACATGTATTCTATTTGGTTTTACAAGAGGTTAAGTCTAAGTGGAAGGAATTGTTACCATAAGGATAACCTTAAGCATTTGGTTGTTGACAAAAAATCTTGATGTAAATTTCTTGGTTGTGGACACCCCGTATAGCGCATACAATGCAATTCAGGGTCAACCATCTCTAATTCAAGTGGGAGCCATAGTTTCCGTCATGCACTTGTTGACAAAATTTCTTATGGCAAAAGGAATGGGAGAAGTTTGAGCTGACTAACAAGTAACTCAGATTGTACATGGCCAACTTGGCAAAAGAGCAAAGAAAGTGTAAGCAAAACAAAATATGTGGTCATCAATCCACCCAGTAACGAGTGTTAGATGGTGGACTTAACTTTGTTGGATGTCAAGCAAGATAGTTCATGTTGACCAGAGATATAGTCAAATCTAGAGGAATTTTAGAACTTTGGCATGAGTTATGAAAGAATAATAAAAAATAGAGCAAACCTTTCAAACAAGGATAAGACCCAATTGATCAAGTTACTAAAGGAGTACATTGAAATTTTTGCCTGGTTACTTGTAGATATGCTAGGAATAGAGTCAAATGTAGCATGTCATAAGCTTTCAATTAATACTACTACAAAGCCTATACAACAAAAGAAGAGGAACCATAACAAGGCTAGCAAATGTTGTTCTTATTTAAAAGGCCAGTAGAGGATAGAGAATATATGTCAACTTCATATTCCTTAACGTGGCATGCCTAAAAGATTTATACCTATTACCAAACATTGATTAGTTGGTCAACAACACTTTAGGGTTTGAAATCTTGAGTTTTAGAGATATGTTCACAAGGTATAATTAGCTAAGGATGCACCCTAAAAATGAAGACAAAATGACATTCCTAACTGATCAATGTTTATATTGTTAGAAGGCAACATTCTCAAAAGAATACTCCCCGAAGTTAGAGGATGACAAATCAATATGATCATCAGACCATTTGGACATGAAAAGGAAAGGCATGGAAAATTGAAAAGCACTTTTAAGGGTAAAAAAACACAAAATTAGAACAATTGATAAAGAAAAAGAAAGCAAAAAAAAATGGATGTTTAGAAAAAGAAGGAGAGGCAAAGCTAGAAACAAGAATATTAAGAAGGTAAAAGGTTGAAAAGCCTAAGAAGGCATGAGACAAACATAAGTCTCAATAGCCTCATTGGCAAACCTTAACGGAGAATCCAAAGAGCTCACCAAGTAACAATAGCGCAAGGGTAGAAGGATTTAGAAAGAAGTAGCATAGCAAGCTCAGTTCTTGTGAAGAAAAGGCAAAAATGCTAAAAGGCAAAAATGCTAAAAGGCTAAGCTATGAAGCACACTTGTGGAAAAGGAGCCTCAAAAAACACTGAAG
Organism: Saraca asoca; assembly: GCA_026873985.1. Classification (NCBI taxonomy): domain Eukaryota; kingdom Viridiplantae; phylum Streptophyta; class Magnoliopsida; order Fabales; family Fabaceae; genus Saraca; species Saraca asoca. Next base: position 2,876 of record JANHAO010020876.1, on the reverse strand, counting down.
AGCACTAGAAAATCATTAGAAAAGGACAAAGAGGAGTTGCAAAGATTAGGAGTGGAATAATGGCAAGGCAAAGTGTTTTCAAAAACTATACCTCAGTATTTAAAGCAAGAGAAGAAAGATCTAACAGCTAAGAAGAGTTAAGATGAATGGACCAAATGGCGATTTTTATCTTGACACGATGTTAGTAACTATCAAGGTACCTTGGAAAGGTAAATGTAATAATGAGTGTTAGTGGTAGTTAGTTGATAGCTAGCCAGGACTGCAAAAAGGTCCTCTATCTACTCGAATGGCATAGTATGAGGATGTGAGAAGGAGGAAATAACATAGTTCAAAATGAACTTGCCCAAGCTATGGCTACTTAGCTATGTCAACAAGTAGGTTAAGTGGCCTTACTACATCCAAACGGATCATCCAAAGAAAGGATCACGATCAAACGACTGATCTGTAGTGTTGGAGGACTAAATCCAAGTTTTCATAAGATAAAAAAAAAAGATCTTTGGTGCAAAGTGACATAGATGATGGTTGAATGACCAAAAACTCTAGGTCAATCAACCTAGGTTATAACTTGATTGCAAGGCCTGCTAAAGATGAGATAGCCCCTAATGATCTCAAGCAAGTTGGTCCATCCAAAAACATGCATAAAGGATGTGACTATGCCATCAACCGCAAGGCAAGAATCTCGCTCACACCAACAATAAGTCAGGAACACATGGGCACCCCTATTTTTCTATAAGCATACCAAATGGTGTGCACAATAGCTATATTAGCCTTCAAATACCTCTCTTATCCAATTCACTCTCACTACTTATATTGAAGCTCTGCTTCTAGAACTAACTTGGGCATTCAAGTGTACTGGATAGACCACATACGTCGTGTACAACTGATGTTATTCTTTGCACAAATCATTTCTCCAACTTCACCACCTTCTCAGTTGATCTATTACAACAAAAGAATTTCTAGTATATACTAACATTAGGATTTAACTCATGGATGATCATAGTTGTTGTTGAAGAAAACAACAACTCAAAATTTAATAAATAATAAACAATTGAAAAATAATTTTCAAACCTATAATTATCCACCCTTTTGATTTTTTTTAGCAACGAATATGATGATCTATTTTACCTTCTAAATTGCATCTTGCATTTTGAAGAGTCAAATCCATAAGATTGATAACTTAAGAATGCAAATTTAATTTGTTACATATTTTCTATCACCAATTGGTTTTTTCAAGGGATCTAATCCTCTCAATTTCCTATTTTATCAATTTTGCGTCAATGCAGATAGAGAAAGACACAATATCCACTCTAGGACATTACTTTTTTTTATTGCAAAAACATTCTAAATGTTTACTCACTTGAAATGAAAAATCTAAGTCATGTCTCTTTTTGAGCACATGGAAAAAGCACTAAACATTGAAGCCATGGAAATGAAAGAGTTATTTGAAGATGGGAACCAATCTATGAGGATGAAATATTAGCCTCCATGTCCTTAGCCAGAAATGGTAATTGGCCTCACACCCAATTCAGATTTGGTAGGTCTACTATTCTTCTACGAGTAAATGAAGCAGAAGGCCTCCAAATGAGGAAAGATGACATGTGGCTTCCTGTCAAGCCCCTGCGAAATGCCTTCATTCTCAACACTGGGGACATACTTGAGGTATTACGTATATTCACATCACAATTAATATAACATTATGTATTATAAATATGCTTCAAAAAATCTGCTTGCATAACTAAAGGACTATTATTATTGATGGCTTATAAGATGTAGTTTAGTTCTTTACTTAAAATAAATGTCAATTTTTGATACTTAGACCATATTTTCTGTATGAATATTTATTGTATATATATCACACTCAAATCATAACTTTAAATGATGTTATTAAAGAGATTTTTTTGCTACTAAGTTTCTTTGTATATGTTAAAAATTAACTAATTAAGATTTAGCCATGAGATAATATCTTCATAAATTAGTTTTTGATGGATCAATTTCTCTTGCTTGAATGATTCTAACATTATTTTCTAATAGTACCAAAAATTAATTAATATTTAGTCTATTCTATACTTTGTTTTTAATTAATTTTTTGTTGGCCAGTTTTTTGTCACTTGACAATAGGTGGGATTTCTCTTTTTGTTTATAGGAGTAATTCTCATTTTAATTCCATTAATAAAAAAATGATTTATATTTGATTCTCTTAAATTTAATATTCTATTTTAATCTTTCACATATATAAATTGGGCTCACATTAATAATTTTTATCAAATTAAATAATGAAAATCATAATTACCATATAGAGCTCCAACAAAATCTCACACTGGCAATTATTAGGAAAGAAATTAGTAGATCACATTATACTAATAACCAAATTAGGATGTCTTCAAGCCATAAGTGGGTAATGAAATTTGCAGTTTTCTAACATGATAATATGAACCCCACTAATTTTTCTTCTAATAATTACTAACTTGTAGTCTAATCAAAATTGTATATTAATAAGGATTTTCCTTCTCTGATTTGACAAAAATTATCAATCTAGAACTTATTTACTCTAATTTATATATTAGATAGATAAAAATAGAATATTATATTTAAAGAAGCCAAATACAATCTGTAAGATAAGGTTGTAACAAACCTATAATATGGGCTTTCCAAAATATAGGAAAAATAGTTATAAAACTTATCTCCTTTAAATGGCCAATATATTAGGATAAGAATTTGCATTTTAGATAAGTCTCAAAAATCCGTATCTAAAAAGGACTCTCAGTGATGGGCTGATGATAAATGGGAAAAAGGCATAAAAATAAGGTAGTTTTGATCCATTTTGTTAATAGTATTTTGTGTTTTCTTAGTGTCTTTACTTTGATTTCATGTTTTGT
>JANHAO010020875.1:0-12698 GCA_026873985.1 Saraca asoca | reverse complement strand
TGACATGGAATCATGAAAACACCCTAACACAGCTGGAAACATGTCATTTTAGCTCTTAAAATGCTAAGTATGAGGGCAAATAAATGTGTCAAATCTTGTGTTATCAAGGAGCAAACCTCTATTCCCATTGTTCCTCTGCCAGTGACTACCTCTGTTCACCCATTAAACCACCATTTTTTCTTCTCATAAACCTCTCAAATCCAAACTCCAATTAATTAGCTTATTCCTAATATCTTTATTGCTTTGCCACACATGATTGATGTCCACCACCATGTATAGCGTATCATTTGCACACATGAGCCTTACAATCCACTAAATCCAACTATGGACCTAATCCAAACCTTTAGGTAACTATCCTCTTACTAGGAAGAGAACCAACCATTTTTTATGGCTATGATGGCTACTTCTTGACTCACCCACTTCAAACCACTAACCCATATCAACCCATATGATGGTATATCATATCCATAAGAACATTTGAAGGTGTTTGAAGCTTTGATATTGCTATCAAATGCTCTAGATGCCACTATGTACCATGCTTTTTCTACCACCCTTAAGAAAGTCAGTTTGTGATGGTTCACCACTTTGCTGAGGTAATTGATCGACAACTTTTGCCAACTTGCTGAGGCATATTCTAGAACACTTAGAAAAACATTAGCCGCCTTAGTCAATTTCTAGTAGGGACATCATGAAACCCTCAAGAAGTGTCTTGCTCACTTTAATGCCCTAACACTAGAAATATGAGACTCTGATGAAGGTGTGGTAGTGTACCAAATCAGCTTAGGCCTCCACTCTAGTCACTTTTCCCTCACGCTGGCCAAGTAACCCACTGTTTCTCTCTTAGAACTCTTAGCCTGATCTGAAAAGTATATTAATGAGGAAGAGGTTGAGCTCACTCGATGGCAAGTTGAACATACACATGCCGATGATCCACCTTCTAGGGACAAAGTTCTCAAGTAGGAAAGGGCATCTCCCTAAGGGTAATTCAGTAATTACAAACCATTAAATGCGTTGCTAAGTCACATCATGTAGGACGTTAGAACTATTAAACTGATGAGTTTCCCTTGCACAAATGATGAAATTTCCCTCCAACCAACTAGTCAAAATTTTGCATGTTCCACTGGGATTACTGGCATTAGACAGACAGATATGTTATCTTAAAAGACAAGATAGAGGTGCTTGTAAGGAAGGGCACCTTTCAAAATACAAGAAATTCCACACAAAGGATACAAAAAAGGAGGAAAGAGAGGAAGACCACTCGATCAGAAGGGAAATAGGCCGAGGTGACCTTTCCCATCTTGGGAATGGTGAAAACCATTGTTAGGGGAGGAGCCTCGAAAAATGCAAGAAAAAGGCACCTTCAGACGGTAACAATAGTGGAGGGAAAGAAAAGAAAAAATAATATGAGCTAATCTACTTTATAGAGTAGGATTTTGGGGATATCAACTACAATCATGACGACCCAATGGTTATTTTAGCATTATTGCTTAAAATTTTATCATCAAGAGAATACTTGTCAACGAGGGAAATTTTGCTAATATTTTGTATTTACATGCTACTAACTCCTTAAATATCCCTAAAAGCATGTATAAGCCTTACATAGTTATATTGATTGGTTTCATAGGAGACGAGGTTCAAGTGGAAGGAATAATAACCCTAAGGCTAACTCTGAGGATGCAATATTTGATGAAAAATCTGGATATCACTTTTCTTATTGTGATCACTTCTAATAGTGCCTACAATGCAATTCTAGGGAGGCCATCTTTGAATCTGGGTAAGGCCATTGTCCTCTCATTTGTTAATGAAGTTCCTAACAATTGGAGGAATTAGGGGAAGTGCGAGTTGATCAGTAAGTCACTCATAAATGTTACGTGGCAAGCTTGGATAAGAGCCAGGAAAGCAATAATGAGATGAAACCAAAGGTCACGAAGAATAATGAGTGACAAATGGTACATTCGATGTTCCTTGACATTTGGTACAATAATCCACATCGGCCAGAGCCAGGTTCAGATTTAGAGGTAGTATGGATTTTTGGGGAAGATGATGGAAGCGTAGTAAAAATTGAGGCTGAATTGAAGGAAGCATATCAGGATCGATTAGTGAAGCTTCTAAAAGATTATATTAAAGTGTTTTCCTAGACATCCACTAACATGCCAGGGATCGACCTGAGAGTGGCTTGCCAAAAATTATTAACTAACCCAAGCATAAAGCTCGTGCAGCAAAAGAAGAGAAACCATGGCCCTAAATGACAAAAGGTAATAAGGGAAAAAGTGAAAAAACTATTAAGCATAGGATTCATCAAGGAAGTCCAATACACCACATGGCTGGCAAATATGATCTTGGTAAAAAAAAGCCACAAAAGGATGGTGGATGTGTGTAGCTTTCATAGATCTCAACAAGGTTTGTCTTAAAGACTGGTATATGTACCTAAACATCGAATAGCTAGTGAATAGTGCAGTAGAGTTTAAAATTCTTAGTTTTGGGGATGCATTCATAGGCTACAACTAGCTCAGAATGCACCCCGAGGAAGAGGACAAGACAACATCCATAATCAATTAAGGAACTTTCTACTACAACATAATTCCATTCAAATTGAAAAATGCAAAAGTGACATACTAAACAATGATGAACAAGGTGTTTTCAAAACAATTGGGTAAAAGTATGCAAAATTATGTCGATGATATAATAATCAAGTTGAAGAGCTTAGAGTAGCATTGACAGGATTTGGAAAAGACATTTGAGGTCTTAAGAAAATTTATGATGAGATTAAATCCAAAGAATAGGAAAAGTCCTTGGTTTCATGCTAACTGAACAGGGCATAGAGGCCAACTTGTCCAAATGCCAAGCTATAGTTGACAAGCTAAAATTGACTTAAGGAGCCTATTAACCATAAAAGAGGTGTAGGTGATTAATGGAAAGGTGGCAATTCTCATGCATTTCATGTCCAAGTTAGTTGATAAATATGCTCATTTTTTTAAATTGCTTAAAAATGTTAAAAATTTTGAATGGACTGACAATTGTGAAAAAGCTTTCTAAGAACTAAAAAAGCATATAGCCGCACTAACCACATTCACTCAACCTGAGCCAGGCAAAACACTGTACATATACCTGGCAGTGACTGTAGAAGATGTAAACTTAGTGCTAACCTGAGAACTTGAAGGAGAATAGAAACTGATGTACTTCACAAGGTGCACATTACATGGAGCTAAAACAAGCTATCAAAAAATAGAGAAGTTAGCCTTCGTCTTGCTATCGACATACAAAAAGTCAAAACCTTACTTTCAAAGCTACCAAATTGTTGTTTGAATAGATGCTCCAATCCAAGTTTTGCAAAAATTTGATCTAGTAGGTCAATTAGTAACAGGTAGTATAGTTATCAAAGTATGGGCTCATTTATGAAGCAAGGAAGGTAGTTGACTTTGTAGTAGAATTGGCAAAAATAGAAGAAACTGAGTTAGAAAACTAGACATGGATGCTATATGTAGACGGTTCATCAAACAAAAATGGCAATAGTGTAGGAGTGATTTTAAAATGGCCTACAGACTTAGTCTTAGAATATTTGCTAAAATTTAACGTCAAAGCAACAAAAAATTAGATAGAATATGAAGTGCTGATAGTTGGGTTAAAGTTAGGAAGAGAAATAGGAGCATGATCACTAAAAGTCAAGAGCAATTCTCAACTAGTAATTGCCCAAGTAAGGGGAGATTACAGGGTGAAAAAGTTAACACTGGCAAGATATGCTAGCATAACAAGGCATTTGTTTAGAGGATTCAATTTTGAGTTGGCAAGAATTCCCAGGGAAGAAAATGATCGTGCGGATATATTGGCCAAGTTGACCAGAGTCGAAGCCATGGTAAACAACAAAACTGTGATACAAGAAACATTATAGTCCACTTGCACAAATGAAGTAACATGCATAGGGTTAGAAGAATCATGGTTAACCCCAATTGTGGTATTCCTAGAAGAAGGGGCAGCTGCTAAAAGATAAAAGAAAAAGCTAAAAAAGTTAAGCAAAGAGTAGCACATTTTTTCATGGAAGGAGGACAATTATTTAAGAAAGATTTTTCCCTTCTATTGCTAAGATGCCTTCAGTCGAGTGAAACCAATTATGTTTTAAGAGAAATTCAAGAAGGCATTTTTGGGAGTTATATGGTAGGAGTGGCAATCATATTAAAGGCTATTTGGTTGGGGTATTTTTGGCCTAAGGATGAAAAAAGAAGCCTTGGAACTCATGCAGGGGTGTGAAAAATGCCAAAATTTGCAAAGGTTCAAAGGTAGCTCGCAATAGAGTAGATATCCATTTTTGCTCCCTAGTCATTTGACCAATGGGGCATAGAACTTCTAAGACCATTCGCAACTAATCCTGATCAATTAAATTATATAGTGGTGGTGGTCATTTACTTCACTAAATGGATAAAGATAGAACACTTCGCAATCATAATCTCAAATAATGTACGAAAGTTCATTTGGAAAAACATCCTTTACAGGTAAAAATTTTCTAAAAATATAAGCTTTGATGTAGGGAAATTGCTAACAACTACTTTTAGGTATGAACTCCTCACAACAATCATATTCAGCAATAGAAAACAATTTGCTTGTAGTGACTTTTATCAAAGGTATATTCACAACTACATATCTTTTATGAAAATGTGAATCTCATATATCTTTAAATGAAAGTTAGGGATAAAACAAAAGTTTACATCCATTGAGTGGCCCCAATCAAATGGACAAGTCAAAATGGCAAATAGAATCATCTTAGAAGGGCTAGGAAAAATGCTAGATGAAGTAAAAAGGAAAATGGGCTAAGGAACAATTGAGTGTTTTTAGTCATGCAGAACCACTATTCATTCCACCATCGACAAGACTCTTTTCATGCTTGTGTTAAAAAATGACACCATGCTCCTAGTTGAACTTGGATAGTGTTGTGACCAAAGAGAGCAATATGAATGACAAGAAACAAAGAAAGGAGAAAGGAAGAGCTAGACATGTTAACGGAAATAAGAGAAATAACTCAACTCTAAAACAAGCGTTATAAGGCAAAAGCTACCAAAATTGTGAAAAAAAATAAAAAGCAAAGAATTTGTGATGTAGGATCTAGTCTTTCATCATGCAAATGGACCATGCAAGGCAATGACAAAAGAAAAGTTAGCAGCAACATGGGAAGGACTATCCAAAGTACAGGAGAGCCTATCAAGTAGTGGTTACCATCTAGAGACTGTTTAAGGGAAGTCCCTTCCCCAAACGTGGAATGCAATACATTTGAAGTTGAACCATGTAAAAATCTGATTGATGTGAACAATAAATTATGTAGAAAAAACAAAATGGAATGCAAAATGAAAGATGGCCACATCATATGTCTAATTAAGGATTAAGCAGTTCCCTCGGCACTAATAAAAGACTAAACAAATCCCTTAACATAATAAAAGACCAAGCAGACCCCTTGAAATGAATAAGAGATAGAGTAGACCTCTTGACACTAATAAAAGACTGAGCAGACCCTTTGACATTAATAAGAGATTAAGTAGAGTAGTTGGCACTAATAAGAGACTGAGCAAATTACTTGGCATTAATAAAAGACTGACCAAACCCCTTAACACTAATAAAAGGCTAAGTAGTCTACTCGACATTAACAAAATCCCATGTAAAATGAAACTCTTGAAGCATGATATTCAAACACAAGTGCAAGATAAATAGATGCTAAAGAAGCCTATTAGAGATTTAGATGACTTAAAGATTAGCAAAAGAAAACAAGCAATAAGTAATAAACCTCATTGGAGCCTCAGATGATCGAAATAACAACAAAGGAAAGGGAAAACAATAAGTAAAACCCATTGGTAGCTCGAATGATTGAAAGGTCAACCAAAAAAAGAAAGAAAGAAAAAAGAATGATGAACAAGAAACCCACTAAAAACTCAGTCAACTAGGAAGCTTGATAATGAAAAAATAATGAAAAGTCATTTGGCAAGGTATAAAGAAAGATAAAAGCCCGTTGGAGGCATAAGCACATAAAAGAATATTATACAAAAGCTAATAAAAAAGTGAAAAATTCATAAGCAAGTTCATTAATATAACCGATCGATCTATTTCATACAAAAAAAATAGAAACAATAGTAACAACAAAAGTAAGAAACCAAATAGGAGCCTAATCTACTTTAAACTTTTCCAAAATCTTCCCCAAGGGCTTATACTTATTAATCTTGGAGGTGTTAATTAGTAGATTATGGTTAAAGTGTTGAATTTGATGAACAGCCTTAGCAAACCCACTTTGGCACATAAGGTAGCTAAGTTTTTTGGCTTTAGCGACAGCAAACTTCAGTCTATGATCAAAGGTTGCCTTACTTTCCCCCTACTCCCATTGTTTGACCTCCAGCTTCTATGCCTTAATGGAAAGTTGTTTCACCGATTCCTCAATCTTCGGGGACAAAGAATCTCATTCCTTCATAAGTTCAGCAACACAACTAGTAAGATCAAAGATACTCTTGTCCTAATCAATTAGTTCTTTAACTTTAGCCTCAATATTCTTCCTCAAGCCCTCCATAAAGCTTAGCTTAGTATTCGCCTATTCCTTCTCTATCCTTGCAAAGGTTGGAATAGTGGACAAGACAGAGGTGATCAACTGTACAATCTAGGAAATGACTTCAGGAGACGAAGGGGACCATGATCTAGTATAGACTCCTCATTATGATCCTAGTTAGCAACAAAGAGTAATTGGTGGCCTACAAAAGCACTATAGCCCACATCCTTGTACCACAGGCTATTTATGGTATTAAAGGGTAAGATGTTTCCCTCAAGGGGTTAATCAATAGTAGTTCCTTCCAAAAGCCCACTTTGATCTTCTTGGATATAGAGGGAGGAACATAAAAAAAAACTATTGCCCTTGCCTTTAGAGGAGTCCTCAGGTGGAGTCTTTTGCCTATGCAAAGATAGTGCCTTGGTCTGACCAAAGGGAGACCTAGCCCAATCAGGAAATGCAGGACTACTAGCAACAGTCGCTTGTGGCACCAATTTGATCTAAGCAGTTGGCAGAATGATGGGTTTCTTATTGGCCAGCTTGGTCTTGGATTTCCTTGAGTCTTTTTCTGTCAATCTTCTATTGTTGGATCTCTATTACGTCTTTCTTTAACTAGTAATCTAAAGTAAAGCAAAGCCAAGGTAAAACCATGATATGTACAAAGTATGAATTTGGTGTCAATGGGACCTAATGCTAGCAGCCAAACAATGAGATCTTGTTCATTATCTGAGAAATCTTCTAGAGACTGGCTTCATATTTGCTTCATGGGAGTAGATCACTTGGCTGGGTAGAGTGGCTTTCATCTTGAAGAAAAAAATAGATGAAACCCCCTGGCCATTCAAACCTTGAAGAATGAGTGCTTCCAAGTATAGATGCTCAACAATTCAAAATAAAGAAAGATGACCCAAGCATTCCATGTCAGCTAAATCGAATAGATGTTTAGAGTCTAGAGAATGCTTGCTTGAAATATGGAGAAAGGGGGCAAACATGGAGATAATTGACCACATCTCCATAAAACTTCACAAAGGATGTAGTATTGTAACTGCATGCTGGCTCATTTGCTTCAATAGTTCAAAAAAGATCCTTTCAGTAGATTCGTTTAAGATATGGACCTTTTCAAACTCTTAAATGACATCTAGGCTTCTTCACTCATCAAAAGTAGTAGTTATCTTCACATTGGGATGGGTCCATTTTAAGTTATTGAGTGTGACATCAATCAAATGAACTTATTCATTCCCTTTCTCATCTCAAGAGTGCTTGGCCTTGATTGGGCAAAGAGAAAGAGCAAAATGACAAATTATACCTTCAAAAGAGAATTCTTGGAGATCAGATGCAGAGTCAAAATTAGATGATAGGTCAATTGGGTCACCCGCCAGTCATGAAGTGGGAGAACACATGGATGAGGGTTGCCTTCAAAGAAAATAAAGTATGGTTAGAGTGAGCAAAACAAAGGAAAGAATGATCAAACAGGGACATTTGAAGATGCAAAGGAAGTCAAAGCAAAAAGGAGAAATAAGAACTAGTTTGGAGGACACAATAAGCATTGACCTTTGCATTACAATCCGAGAAAAGGCAGACAAGTGCAAAGAGTAACACCATCGGAGGAAAACTACCATTACCAGTGCATTTTGAGGAAAGAAAAAAGAAAAAGAAAAATAAAAAGTAAAAGCAGAAGTAGTACAAAAATATACCCGTAAGAGAAGCGGTGGAGCAACCAAAAACCACAGAGGGGCACCAGAGAAGATGATAGAAAGTAGCACTAAAATTTGGGCATTTGAAGGCAAAATGTGAAGTTTTACACTAAAAAGCCCAGGTCGTCTTTTATAGTAAGATGGAAGACATCCAATGGCTGGGGTGAATGGAGATGAACAGCTTAGATGGTGATTCTCTCCATGACGTGACCATTGTAGGTCCCAAGACCCCTTGAAAAAACAAAAGGTCATCATTGCTAGTGAAGTACAAGTAACAATTGACCTAGGGGAATAAAAGGTTTTTAGGCAAGCCAATTGTTACACCCACCAAGGAGGAAGGGGGCAAATGACATAGTTCAAAGTAGCCACTAGTTGCATGATGACTAACCATGATCAATTAAGTAAGACCAGTTAAAGAAATAGTTGTGGCAGGGATAAGGTCTTAGACCCAAATCGATTGACCCATTACATACGGTCCATTGGCCTCTTTGTAGAGGTTAGCTAAACAAAGGCTTAGCGAATCAACCACCTAACTAACACAAGACAAAAGGCATGACCCAAGCATGCACAAACAATGTGACTGTAGCAACCTCCTAGTTAGAATCTCACTAATACCACCAATATACTGAAGGTGTGCAATCGCACATCATTTGTCCAATAACAAAACAATTGATACATTCAACACCTACATATACCGATAGGTATCTCCTTTTCATATCATCTTCAAGACATTTATCAAAACATTGTGAGAATTCTAACTTGATTATTAAAGCATGCTTGACAATCCACTTCCATTGTGTACGACTAATTTTGTTATGCATGCAGGTCATCTAGCCATCCCACCAGTTAACCATTCCTGAAAGGAGACGTTCACTTGCTAAATTAACTTAACCAATCCAAATTCTTGTTAAGTTCTTGCAAGGTGTGGGAAAAGTCATAGACTAAGGTGGATGAATTACCTAAGGCTTGATATCAAAAGAGGGAATTACACCAAAGAAGAAGAGACAGAAGTTAGGTAATAGGTATGTCACTTTGATTGCTACACATATATGTGCCAAAACTCTAAACAAACAAACCTTGAAATGAAAATAATTGTTTAGGACTATTGTAGACCTAATAAGACCCACCAAACAACATCTTACTAAGAGGCAAGCGCTATAACACAATCAAAAGAATGAGACTTTCTAACTCCTTTCAATCATATCTAAAGGCACTGATTGATCATATTAATAATTATAATAATTGACTGTGCCTTCGATTGCAATGAAATAAAAAACTATGGCCAAAAGAAATGTTGGAATATACTAAATAGAAAATTAGTAATACAATTACCTAGCTCACCAAAAGGTTCATAAACTTTTACAATATATGTGATACACAGCTTCAAATTTATAGTTAAGCAGATAGAATGATATAAAAATTATCATTTTCTTGATAAGTAAGTCTTGAGAAGGAGAATATTGATCATCAGAAGTGCAAATTTGAACCTGGTAGGACTTCAAAGATATAAAACTACAAAATAGTAAGATGCTAATGAATTTGACGGTGAATTTGATGATAGTGCCAATTTTGATTCTCTTAACAATCTTTAATAAGTTTTAAACTACTAATTCATTAATGACAAATTCTAAAATATAACTTCTACACCACTTGCTAATATTACTCAATCATAAGATATGTTTTACTAAATTTTAGTTAATATTTTATGTAAATTTATAAGTCAATTTATATAAGAAGTGATGTTGATCAAGTTAAGCTCGGTATCAAGATATTTATCTTAGATTTGAATTCAAAATTAATAGATTCAAATTTATCTCATTCCAATATAGTTTTTAAGTGCCAATACTGCTGAAATAAAAAATAGCAAGCTCAATTCAATTGGATCATAATTTTTTTTTAGAAATAATATAATTTTAGATGTTATATATCTGCAAACAAAATTACACACTCATGCTCACAAGTTTCTCTCAAGTTGTTAATGGCGAAATTTGGTAAGCCCTAAACTCCAATTAACACGAATAGTTCTTGTGCCCTCAAGCTATAATTCAGATGTGAATGTATTAGATGCACATAGAAAACAAAGGAATGTAGAAGATAGAGGAAGAACAGTAAAGGCAAGAAGAGTTCTTTATGTGGTTCGGCCAAAATCCTTTGTTGGGATTCCTACGTCCATGATAATGTTATTGCTTTGGTGAAAATTTGGCAGAGTTACAATATCTATTTTCCAGATTGGAGATCCCTGCTCAGCTATATCAACTCCTCCCCCTTTTATAGAGGCTAGGAGGTTACAAAGGTAATTTTATAAATTGTAAATCTATTACATCAAATGATAAATGTAAATGACAACTTACACTCCTATAATTTGGCTTTTGCAAACTGTTTTCTATGAGTGGGCCTTATGAGCTGCTTTCTGCAAGTTGGCCCTGTTGATTGAGTCTAAGTAAATGTCTATTTCAGGTGGGCTTCTAGCTAGGAGAGTTGCTATGTCCTGCAAGCTAAAGCCTCTGCATAAGGTTTGTTACTAACCAATGATATTGAGCTCGAGGAGTTGGCAAGTTAAGACTTCATATTTAGCGAGCTAAGAGCCCTTACCTTAGACCTCATCTTAAGCTCATGTGGTTAGCGAGCTAGCACCTCTGTTAAGCTGCCCCAGCCTCTAGGTAAGTTGGGCCTCCTTCATTTGAACTTGCTTATTGGGCTTTTGCTAGCCCACTTGTGGGGTACCAAAAACCACCTATAACATTAGCCTCCCAACTCTCAATTCACTTCGTGGACTGGGAGCTGTATTCTGCTGGCAAAAGCTCGATCTACTAGATTGTCTTTTAAGCTTCTACTTTCTTTAAATTTCATCTTGAATGTTCATGTGCTCATCTTCATCGACAGGGTAAGGCTTCTGATGGGTTAAATCCTTAATAGGCAGCATATGTGAGTTCATACCATAACTCAAAAAACTTTAGATAAGATAAGCGCTCGACCAATCAATCCCTGTGAGCATGTGTCAAGTTGGATGGCTGGCAAATCTTATGACAATTGCACCTTAGCGGGCTCGGGCTGGGCCCTGAGTTAGGTCACAAGAAAGTTGTGCCTGAGTATTCAATCACTTATGAGCTATGAACGACAGGTCGCATGAGAGCTATGAACAATAGGTCACATGAGAGCTGTGAATAATAAGTCGCATGAGAGCTATGCCTCAACTGGACCAAAGGTTATAGTTGGCAAAAAGTCTATGGATATTTTTAATGCCACAACACCTCAACTAGACTAAAGGTCATAGTTAGCAAAGAAGTCTATGGATATTTTTAGTGCCACAGCACCTCAACTAGACCAAAGGTCATAGTTGGTAGCACTGCATACATAGGATGGTTAAGAAAGTTGACAGCATGCAAGCTTAAAAGACTGCATGCTCGATGGCAAAGCAGATTGTACACACGTAAGCAAGAGGTCACCACATAGCAGTGCCAATGGCAAACTAAAGTTTCTTTCAATAGAGACATAGAGGGAAGCTTAGGCACTAGCTTTTAAATATCATTACAAAATGGTTCTCATTGTGGGGGCTTATCCTTGATACCCTTGTGGGATCGTTACCCTGTAGGTCGCACCACGCACTCTCTTAAGTGGCCTCCCTGATCAGATCCTCAATTACATCCCTGAGTTCCTAGCAATTTGAAGTACTATGCTCGACTTCATTATGATAGGCACAAAATTCTTCTTTGTTTCTATTGACGTCAGATTTTGGTATCAAGCCAAACTCTGACCAATAGGGGCATTCATTTGGGATCTCTGACCATCAGCTGGTTTGAATATAGTAAATCAATAAATTACACAAAGATGAAGGGAAGAGCAGTAAAGAGACATAGGATTTTTAACGTGGTTCAGCCAAATCCGGATAAAATCAGACCCTATGTCCACGGTAGTGTGTTATTGTAAAAGTATTTCTACAAAGATCTCAGCATACAATGTTTCTTCCTCTCATGGTTTCGGCATATTCTAGCACTCTCTCCATTTTGGCAGAGTTTCTGCCTACTGTTGTGTGATTTTTATGTGATGAGTTTTGTTTTATCACTCAATATTACGCAAGTGTATGTAATCGAATGAGTAGTATAGAGTGAGTGAGTATTGCCTCCACAGAGATTGAATTTCTTGCAACTTTAATGTAAAAATCCAATGGAGTAAATAATGATTTGTTGAGCTAATTAAATGATTAATAAAGTAAAATGACAAAGCTGTACTATACTACTGAATAATTTAAGAAAATAGGTACTAAATTCCCTAGAAGAGTGGATTATTATGTAAATTAGATAGTTGAAATTGATGAATCCCTTTAACATGTAATTTCTGCCCAGCTGTTATAGTAACACTGCAGTAAATTTTCCAATAAACCAGATTTCATTACAGCACATGTGAATTTCCTAATTCCAACATGTTTAGAGCTCTTAAATTAGATCATACATATTCCTATGCTAATCTAAATTTTAGAGCACAGTTTCAACACCAAA
>JANHAO010020874.1:0-12693 GCA_026873985.1 Saraca asoca | reverse complement strand
AAACAAAAGGATAGAAAAATCACAAATTAATAACAAATCAAGAGGTAATGATCATCATAATAATGTGTATTTTGCTCATTTATCACTAATACAGACGAGGTAAAAGATTTGAGTTTGAAGTGACAACACTGTAGAAATTACAGGCGAGGCCCTTGCCAGCAAACTGCAACTCCCAATGTGCAAAACAGACTCAAAGTTAGAGAGCTGATGTTATAGGTATTTTCTGGTACTAAGAGAAATGGGCTGGTAAAGGCCCAACAGTAGATAAGTCCAAACGAAGGAAACCTGGCTTGCCTAAATGCCGAGGTCGTTGAGTGTAAGCTCTAGGTCGCTAGTTGCAAACCTGGAGCAGAGGACACAAGACAATTCCAAGGCACTAACCCTGACTCGCTAAGAGACGAGCCCCAGCTCACTTGACCACTAGATCGCTATTTGCGAGCACAAGTTATGCAAGCTTGATTTCGCTGATCGAAAATCAGTAGCGACCTTGGAGTGGGAGTCCTAGCTCACAAGATGCAACATCTGCCCAGCTAGAGACTTGTTGTGGCTGAACGATTAACCAAAAGCAAACATCCTCTTACAGATATAGCTTGCGGGGCCCACCCACATAAAGCACTTTGCAAAAGCCAATTTACAGGAGTCATGTATGTCAAATATATTTATTACTTGATATATCAGAAATACAACTTGTAAAATTACATTTGTAACCTTCCAGCGTCTATAAGAAGGGGAGAAATAGACATAATAGGCATCTTCAACTTGATCTCCATAATACATACTGTAACTACTAAATTTTCAAAGTAATAATATTACCGTGGACGTACGGACCCCAACAAAGAATTTTGGCCAAACCACGTTAAAAAACCCTTCTTGTTCCTATTCTTCTTCTTCTACTCATCTCTTCATTTCTTGTTTGTTCA
This sequence comes from Saraca asoca, assembly GCA_026873985.1. Taxonomy (NCBI): domain Eukaryota; kingdom Viridiplantae; phylum Streptophyta; class Magnoliopsida; order Fabales; family Fabaceae; genus Saraca; species Saraca asoca. The sequence continues at coordinate 11,773 of JANHAO010020874.1, read as the reverse complement.
ACCATATTACAATTTGAGGGATTAAAAACTGTTTCTGTTGACTGGAGTTTGGGTCTCACCAAATTTCACCATCAACAAATACCAACACTAAAATGATAAAGTTATGTATAATCAAATTCCAGACTCATTTTTAAATTGTTATAAATATCATTTTTAAAAAAATCTTATAATTTGATCCGTAATAATTTACAAATTAGAACCACAAATGATTATATGCTGAATACATAGTTTCGACTCCTTACAAATTTGGGTTTGATCTATTTAGTGCTTTAGAAAGTTTTATTATCAATTTAATCCTTTAGTTATTATATTTTGTGCAATAGTCTTTCAAAAAAAATTTATCAATTTAGTCATCAATTTATGCAATTGCATCCAAAATTCTAGTCCATTTATTAGTTTATCATTAGAATAGTTAATTGAATTATTGACACTAATTAATTTATTAGTATGAAAATGCTAAAATACATAACCAAATAAACACTATAATATCATCCTATTAAAAAAATTGATTGTCTTGGTTATATCAAAATAAGTATTTAATCTCCCAATAAATTCTAATATACATTGCCTCAACCCCGTGAGTCATAAAACTTTCTGGTCCTTAATTAAAATTCAAGAATTTTTTGTATTTCTATCAGGGTGAAAAATTGTCCAGGAAAATATTTTCAGCCAAAAGAGTGACAGGAGGTAGAAAGCCTTTTAGGTATGAGATGCAAGTGGTTGTATGTTAGAAACTTGAGCTTGCATGTGTATTTGTTTTTCACGTAGTTTTTCTATACACAACACAAAGTACAGACAAGAAAAATATTTACAAAATGAAAAAAAATTCGAAAATTACAATTTATTGTCATGAGATATTGGCAGCAAAAAATTTAAAAACACCCAAAGGCCTTCTTCGGGGTGGTTCCAGTAGCACGGAATTTGGCAGCCGATTCCTCTGCTTTGAGCATTTCTTCGCCACGTTTGGCTTCAACCATCGCCCTCTTCTCTTCTGCTTCCTTGTGAATTAAGGCTATCTTGTTTCTCACTTTTTCCCCATATTCTGCTTTCTTCCTCTCCACTTGTTCCTGATCAAAATTTGAGGTGTTAAACTTGATTCTACTTATAGAAGCACTTAATTGTATCAGCTGTATGTTTATTTAGACCCACTTAAAACAATTTAAATATTGGACACAAAAATTTGTTTTCAAATTGCTTCATAATACATAGTTTGAATCATGATTTTAAATTGTAGTTGCATTGCTAGACGCTGGAGTGCAATTTAAAACTATTGTTTCAATGTATTTTACGTATTTGGTGATATATGGTGGCCCTCTCTTAGAAATATTAATTGGTTGTCTTTTACCCTACTTTCAATTTGTGTTATTTGATCTTATAAAAACAGTTGCTTCTCTCGGTGCCAACTGCCATCATCATAACAGAAATAATGAGAAAGCGATGTCCTGTCAACAATTCATAGAACAACAGGCTAAGTATTACCTCAATTTTCTTCAGCTTAGCTTCAATATCTGCTTTCTTGCTGTTTTCCGAAGCATTAACCGCAGAGAGCTTCTTTTGGGCTCTGTCAACGTATTACAACAGTTTCAGCAATGAACCTCAAGCATAATACATAAAACTGTAGAGATAATACATAACTTTCAAATAACATTTGAAATTCCTGAAACCATTTTCTTCATATCCTACCTAAACCTTTTGTATTTGACATTCATTTAAGTATATCAACAAATTGGCTGACATTAAACAAAACAAAAGTGAACCTAAGAAATGTAAATACAGTGGAACTAAATGTAAGTAACGGCAGCAGTTCCTGATAGTATTCTATCAGCTTAACAAGTTCATTTAAATTCAATGACCACTATCTTTCCTTCTAAATTAGAGCAAATTCATAGATAGTGTTCAATAAAATTTACCAACATGTTTTGCTTCCTGCCATTGAGAATCAAAAGGAAGTATTTTCTGTTCCAATCTAAGTTTTATCTTTCTGCTCAATTGCTCATGAACCTATATCCAGGTCTACTAATGCAATGAAGTCAAATTATATATTTGAGTTGAAATATATGGATCACACTGATGTTTGTTCTGTAATAATGAAAATAGCAATGGGTAGTTACTAATTACTATACAATAAATAAATTATCCAAGGGTTATTTGCAGTAAATATATAATTACAACTTCATATGCCGCATAATGCACATATCCACTTGATTGGAGATATCTGCTTAGCCTGCAGATCACAAATTCCTGGTAATTTCTATGAATTCGTGAGAAGCTGGGAGAATTATTGATTTCTATGACAGCGCCAACAAAGTGCTTATCTAACAAATTGTCCATATTCCGGTGAGGCTCCTTATCAATGATACAAGGTTTTTGGCCTATCCTGGCAAAATGTTAAAGGACATTAAGATGAAGTCTTACTTGTTCTCTGCTTTGCTTTTTTCACTTTCTTCCCATGCCTTGACATAAGACAACCTCTTCTCTTTTTCAACTTCTGCCAGAGCAATATCTGTAGAACATAAACTCATTGAGGGGAAGACATTCTCGCCACAGAAGGTAATCATTGAACTAGAATAAGAAATATGTTATCCAGAAATCCAAGTGTTTGATATAAAATGTGTCTAGAAAATAGATCGTGCAGAACCATAACAGGACAGTTTTTGAATTGATACAATTCAAGCAGTTATAAAATGAGACAGTATGAACTAAAATATTTGAAAACTCAACACTCACCCCTTCCAAGGGATCCTCCTAAGATTTGTTTTTTCACAGGCTCTGGTGTCTCTGTTAACCCAGAAGAAAATTGGTATTAGAAAAGAAGAGCAAAGATGTGAACAGTGATTACATTTGTAGAAGTATAAATTTCATATTAGAACCAACTTATGATAGAAGATTTAATTACTCCAGTACAATCACTGGAGCATCATATCTATATATCAAATGAGAACTAATAAACCATCAACTTTCTTTTCAAACGTGATTTGCTGATGTGCCGTGATTGAGTAAAATGATCACTATTGTTGTCAAGAATGCCATTATATGATTTTATTACTCATTAAATCAAATACGGTAATAGATTAATGAGTGAATTGTCCTATCAAGCTTATTTGTATATCACAAAGAATTTAGAAAAGCAAGATGAGGGGAGCGAAAGCAAGAGGCATTAGTGACATGCAAATTGATGATCCCACCCAAAAATAAGTAATGTAGGCAGCACTTGGAAATATTTTCTTAAAATTGAACTTGAAGTAAAACTCATGCATGTTTATTGATTGTCATACAAATAGTATATATTTTATGGTAATTTGTCAACCAAATTAGTTATTAAGAAGCCTAGTACTGTAATACAAATATCATTTAAGGAAAAAAAAAAGTCAGCAGAACCAAATAGCATAAAATCATGAGCAATTCTGCTATTATAGACAAAGTAACAAATTGGCAATATATATATATATATATAAAGAGAATCTTAAAAACAAAGTTGATATGTAAAAACTGGGGGCTATCATCCAATTTAAACTAGGCTGTCTTAATATTAGTCAAAAATTAAACACGCAACCAGCTAACCTTTGAAAAAGGGGTTCAAAGTTCAGACTTTAGAATAACTTTACTTACAAATTAAAGCATCATTAAACAGAGTGGATAAACACCTAAGCTGATAATCTAATAGGGGACAAAATTATTTTATGAGGTCGCATCGAGGGCCTGGTGACATTCTCTTTCATTAGGAAAGGACAGGAATTCTTTCATGCAAATAAGATAAAATATGATACGATACTATACGCATTGTTGAGAAATTAATATCAGAGCTCTGTAATAATATTATTCCTGTATAACAGTACAACTGGACTTGTTAATATTGTAATAAAGGAATATAAAGAAAGTTAGCTAGCTTCATATTGTATAGTAAAGGCATAATGATTATTTATGCTGTCATCAGCATTAAATAAAGTAAAAGCATAATCAAACCAACTTTTGTTACCAAAGAATACAGCTCATATATATAAAGGTGATTAAAAATTGCATAATCACTCAACTGGGGACATATCATTGAGAGGATAAAGATTCATTTAGTGTCTAAAAAATCACTGATCAGAACAGGGAAATAGCCATTAGAGAAATCAACCAAGAGGGAAACTAATAGTAATCGGAAGAAATTCATAAATGACAATTTCATTAAATTATCCAATCCTTATTCTTAGATACACTCCAAAGACAATAAAAATGGAAAATTAAATAGATTAATTAATCTAATCATCAAGTACATGACTCAGTAAGAAATTTGGTAACCGAATTCGTTAATTATGTCTAGGCCAGATACTGTGGGATGAGTTTTTTGCAATAATTAAATTAAACACAGAAAAACCAGGAAAAAACTACTTTCCTTCCATTTTCCTGCACTTTCTCAATAACCAAACAGATAAAACTAAGCCATAATCCACTGAATGCATAGTATCCTCAAAATCGCACTAAACTCTCTACATAGGTTTATTATCAAAAGCACTAGCAAAGAAAAAGTTAGAACTGCAAAACTCACTCTCATCTACAGCAAGAGCTTTAGTTTCCTCTGGTACTGGCTCCTGCGGTGGTGGAACTGGAGCCACCACCACTTTCTTCTCAACAGCTTCAAGTGGCGCTGCTGGTGCTTCAGCCAGAGGGGGCTCTGTCGTCGTCGGCGCCGGCTCCTGTACCGGAGCTGAGTCGGATTCTATCTTCTTTTGCAGCTCAGACATTGCTTTCTTTCGCTTTCGGCTTCGATAAAGAGGCAGAGTTGATATCAATAGAGTGGCAAGCACCGTTAAGTTGCGATATAACAGAGTGGGCCTCTTATACACCGAAATTGACATACAAAAGGCGCTTGTGCCATACTAGAATCTATGTGATCACTATGCTCTCTTGTGCAGAGCGGCACGTGAGCTTATGAACCGTTGATATTGATATTTTGGAAAGTCTGTGAGCTGGAAGTTGATCCAACGGTAGGCATAAAATAGATGCAGAGTGAAAAGACGTGGGTACCGATGTAGAATATAATTTCTTAATATTGCCGACATAGAAATGATATTGTTTTTTCTTTGTGCCCAAGTAATAAAACTAATAATTTTAATTTCACTCACTCTGATTCTCTTATTCTTGTTCACCCAAAAATTAGCTGGATGCAGAAAAGCGGTTCGCCTCAACACACCACGTTGTAGATTTAATTCTTGTCAACCACAAGTTTCAAAACCTTATTCATTTCACATGTTCACAAATTATGTCGAGTACTATCTCAACCATAAAAAAGTAATATAATTATAGGAAATAAATAGAGTAAACATAATTCAAATCCTATTAATTATATAGCACATAAAATTAGGTAACCCAAATTAAATATAGCTAACATTCTTAAAATGAAATGATTCAAAGACGTAAAATGATAAATATTTAATAATAGCGTGATATATAATTTGATCATGTCATAATACTAAAATTTTATTATTCTATTAATTTTTTGTAATGATCATACAAACAACCAAATAAAATCAAACTTAAAGTGCAAAATTTTTAAAGAATTGTCAAATGTTACATGAATAAAAGACTCTTCAATCTCAATATTTTAAAATTTTTTAATAATAGATATTGAATATCATCTTATTTTAACAATCTTTAAATATTTTTCTTATCATTTAAGATTAATATGAAAAAGTACGTGTGTCTTGGTAATCTACATGTTCAATAAAAAAACTTGATACTAAAATAGTCTAAAATTTTTTGTGAAAGTATGAACGATAATAATTATAAAAAATCTCACCACTGCGACTGGACGATATTTTCCCAGGGAGTTACAAGCGGATAATGTAGGCGGGTCGCGTCACGATGTGGATTGACATTACTTTTGTTTATTTTATAGTAATCTCACAATCGAGTCTCATCCTCTCAGTTTCATAGTTGATTGTGATTTTGTGTAACACCAATGTATCAATTTTTTACACAAATACCCCATTTGCTTGGGTACCGCGAATATGTATAGGAGCTTTCTACCGTACTTCGCGTGAGAAGATTGAAGCGTTTGATGTTATAAAATGACACCACTGTACAGGTGGTAATAAATTATTACTAATTTATAATTTAATTTCTAATAATTTTTAATGTTATAAAATGGACATATTATTAAAAAAAGACAGAGAAAAAATTGTTAGTATTAATCTATGAATTTATCCGGCGTAAATAGTTAATAAACTAATTGATGGTTGACAAGCTGATTATTATTAACTATTTTTCTAATTGTTAGTTATTAACTATTAGTTCAAAACTGATAAATTAGTTGATTATATTAAAAAATTTTAATAAAATTAATTATTAAATTAATTTATAAATATAAAATGACATGTTAATATGATTAGGTGATATTTATTTTGAAGTCACAATATATTGATACAATCAAAATATTTAAAATACGAATAAAATTATCTAAAATTTGATTAAATTATATTTTATGACATATATTTATTTACTTATTTTTATTTATTTATATTGAATTAATGAATATATACCAAATATGTAATGATATATGAATTTTTTTTATCCTTTTTTTCCTTGTAAAAAAAATAAACATCAAACATAATATGACATTCAAAAAAATAAGTATTAAAAATGAAGATTTTTAATTAAAATATGAACTGTTAATTAATCAAAAGAAAAAGATAAATTAAGAAAAAAATAATAATTTTATTTTAATAAATTATAAACTATTTGGAATGATTTCTTAAAAGAGGATTTTTTTTTTCAAAAAAATTAATATACTAAACATCTCTAAAATATAAAATAAAACTATTTAACTAAGTTAAAAAATTAAAAACCATCTTTTTATGATGTGCCAAACACACATTATATTAACCCAAAATTTAAGTTTTGTTGCACCAATGATAAAAGGAATATATCTATATATATATAAGGATTAAGGATGTATTGGTGGCAAATAATACGAATGAATTGTTTTGATGACTGAATGTTACCCTTAGTACTCTTATGGGAATTGTCAAAAAAAAAAAAAAAAACAACAATCTTTAATATTGTAGAGTATAAATAAATATAGGACTTACTAAACGTTTGAAGGTGATTTCTTATTTGCATCTTTTTTTTTTAGAAATTGAAAATTTGTAGGTTGATGTTTGATTCCATCTATTTTTTAAAAAATTTAATCAATTTAATAGTTAATAATAAAATATTTTTAAAAAATATAATTAGTTTACACATTAAATAGGTTGTGACATACCTTAAAGCATTGTATGCTTTAATTTTGATCCCTAGAACAGTACAATTACACTTATATATTACATATATACCTATAAAAAAATTAAATCTACTTAGATATTACAAATTTACTTCTAAAATATAATAAGTAAGCATTGATTTTACCACAACTATAATCCTTGAATGCAATTTTAGTTTAAAATTCATTTGTTTACACTTTATATACTTAAATATAAATTATTTAATAAGATTATAATGCAAGAAAATTAAAATTGAACTTTAAATCTAATTCTCTATCATTGACTTAAACTTTTTAGTTTTTATTAAGACTTCGAGACTTTGGGTTATAGATATTAGAGATTGGATTGGACTTTTATGGGTTAAAAAACACGAAGATTGATATAAAAATTAAAATTGAAAAAGAAAAAAAAAAAAGGAAAATAGGTCAACCAAGTCTTCGGGTGACTGATTTAACGAATTTTTTTATCAAGATTCTTCGAATCAAATCAGGTTTTGATTATTCCAGATTTGAAGGTCCAACAATTCGTTTTTGCCACCAGGTGATAGTTCGACCGATTGGACCGACTGCATTGACTCGAGTTTCATAACACTGTTAAAAATATCAAAAACATCTTATAAAATTATCATTATTAAATACAAATTAATCTTCTAAAATTTGGACAAAAAGAAAAATATTGGTTAGCTATTAATTTTAACCAAAACTAGTACATGTGATCTGTATATTTGTTTAAAGTCTTATTTTCTATTTTATAAGACTCTTAGTATACTTCTTTTCCAAATTCAAATGATAAAACTAATATTTTATTAATAAATAAGATTTTTAATCCGCATCTTGCCTCTTGCATGAGAACAAATTACCTATTAAAATTGGGAAAAAAGGAAAATGTTATTTTTTATTATTAATCTCTATATATATATAAAAGAGAAATAGTTGATGTCATGTTAGAACACATGGCAGTTTCTCATGAAATACTTTTTCTTCAAAACATATTTGATAATATTTTTAAATTTAAAATGTAATAATAATTATAAAATAGTAAATTTAGTAGTAAAATATATTTTTATTAAAAAAAATCTAAGATTTTATAAAGTAATATTATATTGTAACAATTTATAGTTTAGCAAATCAATAAGATATAGCTCATATTTTTTTTATTATATTCATGGATTTACTCATTGTAATCAAATATATTTTTAAACATAATAGTATATTGTTATAATTTATATAAAACGTAATATATGTGTTTTATTTTTTAAGCATAATGACAAATTATGATAAAAAATTTCTACTCTCTAAATTTTCATATATTTTAGTGCACAGTAATATGACAAAACTCCAATTTTCATTTTAAATAATATTGTATTTTACATATTATACATTACATTAAGTTCAGATGATTAAAAACTTAAAATAAAAATTTTAAATTTTTTTTAATAATATTATATTGTTGCATCTCATTTTAAATAATATTGTATATTTTACAGTACATTAAGTTCAAATGATTAAAAACTTAAAATAAAAATTTTAATTTTTTTTTTCATAATATTATACTATTGCAATTTATATCTTTACCCAAATTAGGGTAGACTACCTTTTTAAATTTGCAGAAAAATGATGATACTAAATGGTACATTATTTGATCATATTTATATTTAAAATATAATCATAAATTTAAAATAGAAAATTTAGTAATCAAATTAAATATATCTTTTATATTAATATGCATGTAAGGTAATACTTTGATATGTATTTGGAGATTTTATGAGTTTTTATAACAGTTTAATATAAAAGTTGCAATATTTTATATAAAATCTAAAAAAATTTTCATAAAAATTATAAATGTATACAAATTTTGCATTTAATGATTACATAAAAAATTATGATTTTATCATTCAAAGTTGCATAAAAAAATTTTAAAAATTCTCAATTTTATTTAAAAGATAATTTCCAATGAAAATTATAAAAATAAAGAAAATTTTCACAAAAATTACAATACTACATATAAACCATAGTTTTTTAGATTAGTTTAACATTTTTATACTAAAAAGATACTTACTTTCTCAATTTCATTATTTGATATTTTAATTTGGGTCAATTAGATCACATAGTTATTCAACATATTAAGTCAATAATAGAAAAGTTGATATAGCTTAATGAAATTATCGCTTGGGCATTAAAAGATGACATAAAAAACAAATAAATTTTATTTAAAACAAAGCTTCAATTTAAACAAAATAATTTCTAGGTCATATAAAAAATCCGTGAACTTGGTGAACTTCGTACTCTTTACACTATCTGGACATCAAATTGAATACTTCAACATAGATTAAAAAATTCTTTAATATAAACAAAATCAAAAGATTTTTTTTTTCCATAGTAATCATATTTTCTTGTTTTAAAAGCACTAGAGTCATATTGGAAATGAAAAAATAATAAACATACTTAGAATCTGTTAACGTCGAATTCTGGTAATAACCCAAAACCCGATCAATGGGAGATTCTTTGGGATCCTTGGCCTGTAATCGGTTCGAGTATGGTACAACTGGAAAATAATCAAAGGAGAAGAAAGGAAGAGTAAGAAAGGGAACACAAGATGTAACGTGATTTGGCTAAATCCGGATATTACCAGACCCTACATTCACGGTAACATATTATTGTTGTGTTATTTCTACAATGTAGAATGCTCTATTTCTGTTTTTGCAGAGTTTCGATATGGTCGAATGAGCTCTCTCTTGACATAGAGGCTCCTTCCTCGTATTTATAAAGAAGAGGAGGTTACAATAGTAATTACACATGCAGTAAATCTATTACATCAATATTTATTATACAAGATAGGAAATGTAGACTAGATTTCCGCTTTTGGCTGTTGTAGGCCATCTTTTGCAGGTGGGGCCCCATTTCTCCACTGGGGCAAGACATGATTTATCCCTTTTGTCTGGCGAGCCCTTGGTCATAGACTATACTTCGTCAAGTAGCTTGCCCAACCCTGGGAATAGTAAGTTTGATCTTGCACCTTCGGGCACGTGTCGGGGTCAACGAAGTTGCTTCGCGACATGACGAAATGATTCTTGGCGCCACTTGAGCTAATCTTCTCGCTGATCTCGATCTTCTCACGAGCGCTCTCGGCCCTAGCTAATTTTCACATATGACAGAATTTAATAAAAACTAACATTGGACATGAAAACAACAATTAAGTTTTCTTTTTGTTAATTAAGTTTTTTTTTTTCAATAAGATTTTTATGTACCTTTTCAGATAAAGAATTGGATTTTTTTTCTCTCAAGATGAGCATAAAATCAATGAAAACATAGCCTATATGCTGCTTTATATTGCCAAGAGAAAAAAGATAGCATTGTTTTATTCATCTTTTTTCAACTTCTTATTAGTATAAACCAAAATAGTATCTTTCCTTTTTTATATTAATGAGATTATTTATTTTTTAAATCTATGTGTTTTTCCAAGTCATCATTTAAGGTAGCAATTCATTTTAACGATATCAATATTTTTATTATTAATTTAATAGACTAACTAACAATGTGATCTGATTGCATCAAGTTAGAATATTAAATGATAAAATTAAAAAAATTTATTCTTGAAGGATGAAATCGAAAAAATTAATATATGAAAACATTAAAATACTCTATTTTTTTATGTAGGCCTATATTTTAGGCAAAGCTTACCTTGCTCTAACCTACTTCCACACCTGATCATTAACATGGCAATGAAACCAACGTGTGATAAGTAATAAAAAAAAAAAGTAAATTAACAAATTAGTTCATGAAAGATATAAAGTCTCTCAATTTACTCTTTAAAAAATTGTCTCACAATTTACTTTAAATGTTTCAAAATGTGTCTCATAATATTCATTTTGTTAATTATCAAACTTCATAATAATGGAGAGTTATATGCAAAACCCTAAATTTTAAGGTGACTTTATAAATTCTTTTGTGGCAAATGGAATTTTCAATTGATATTAACTTTTAAAAATCGCTTACTAATTGTGCTAGATTTTATAGACAGAAAATTTTTTATCTTAAATTCATTTTTATGAGACATGGTTCTCTATTATTATGAGGTTTGACAATTGATAGAATAAGTAATATACTAGACATTTTGAAATGTTTGGAGTAAATTGAGAAATATTGTGTCTCTTATAGATTAATTCGTTCATATACTCTGAAACTATTTGGTCAGGACTAGCTTATAGGTTTACCACATACTTAGGTGGTTAGGTGGTATTTGATTGAATGGAATGGAAAAAGAATAGGAGATGGAATTAAAGATTAGATGGTTTAGTTAGGTAAAATGGATGGAATTTTGTATTCCATAAAATGCTATATTCCATCAAATGATAGAATATTTATTCCATCCAAAATTGGGTAGAATGGAAGATTCCATCTAATTTAATTTAAAATTTAATATTTATATAATATATAATTTAATATATTAAATTAATATTAATATATAAAATTTAATATTAATTTAAAATAGTATTATTTTAATATATAAATAATATTAATTTAATATAT
>JANHAO010020873.1:0-12696 GCA_026873985.1 Saraca asoca | reverse complement strand
TAATTAATTTAGGCTAAACCATCCTTAATTAATCAAGTAATCATAATAGGAAAGAATTCAATTAATTGTTAAAGATCATAACTGTAGTGAAAACTCAACTAGGCTTTTATAATTATAATTACTTATTATTTGCTTGCTGTTCTTTCATTAGATCTCTTTATTATATTTGTTATTCTTATTTGATTTAGGCATCTTACATTGCAAACATTTGGTAATTGATAACAAGATTCCTGTGGGACTCGAACCATATTTGCTGGACTCTATTTCAACTACGACGTGCACTTGCAAAAAATAATACATCAGAAAGCCCTTTCTACATGTCAAAAAAATTTGATAAAGATATTGACAAATCCTTGATCACTGGGTTGAAGGGTAGAGTAAGAAGAATAAGACAACCTTTTACTTAGTAAAATGGAAAGGACTAACAAAAGCTAAGGTAAGTTGGGAAAACAGTACTACTCTATGGCAATTTTAGAAACAAGTTGATGCTTACCTTGATACTATGCTAATGAAGACATTGACTCTTTCTGGTACATGGACATGTAAAATGGGCTTGTGAGCTTTGCATGTTACCTATGGATATAGGGTGGTTTGGACTTTAATTTTTGTCCTTATTTTTTGACACAGGCTAAAATGGGTTGTCTAAACGGGTTCAAATTTGTGTGAGCTTGCCCAGATGGTCACAGGGAACTCACGGGCTTACCCAATTTTTTTTATATCCTTCCTATTCAAATAAGCTTATTATTGCAATATACAAGTTTGAACCATTATCTAAGATAATACCTATTAGGCATTAGTCTCTTACTCATTTAAAAAAACTAATAAAACATAACAAATATATAAATAAAACTCAAAATAAAAAATAAGCTACTCACAGGTTTGAACGGGTTGGACTTTTTGTTAAGATAAGCCTTGTCAGAGTTAAGACACTAATTAGTAGGCATGACTATTGGGTAAGTAGGTTATGTGACTAGGGTAGTGACTAGAACTTATCATGAAGCAAGTTAGTGCAATGCAAGATGTGGGTTGCACTATGGCATACGTTATTAGTTGGTGGATTTAGTGTGGCATCGAGGCCTTGTTAGAATACCTGAATGGGTAGTCAGCATGCAAGGGGTGCACCCAATGGCATTAGACAATGCACAGGTGCACATGCAATGATGCATAGGCTAAGAACAATTGCAGGCAAAAGGCATGCGGATTAGGAGTTGAGCGGTAGCACATGATGCATGGTCACTGTTTAATGAAAACAAAATATTTGACAGTTACTTATGGTTACCTAGCAGTTAGGGTTGTCAATTGCCATTGCCTCTATGGTAGCCATGCATGTAATAACTGCCCTTGTCCCTCAAGTATAAATGACCTCGTAAGCCATCCATTGGCATAATGCAAAATACACTATAATGTGCATGTCTTTTGTATTGTATTCACATTGAATCAATAAAAGGTTGGAGATTAGGTTCTTTGAATTTGTGGCTGTTCCTTTATGTTCTAGTTTCCAATTAAACACTTAAGTGATTGTGAGCGAGAGTTTGGCTAAGATCAAGTTCAAAGGATGATGCCATCATAGAATTTAATAGTCTTGAAAATTTCCTTGTGACACCATTTTAGATTATTTTGATAGAGTATTGGCAAATGTTAACCAAATGAAGGGTTATGGAAAGAATATTGATGATGCACAAAGTTTGAGAAAATTCTTCGATCACTTGACTTAAAATTTGAGTTTATTAGTATTGCCAGTGAAAAATCAAATGACCTAGAAGACCATGAGTATTGATCAACACATGGGTTCTTTCTAAGCTTATGAAGAACCAATTAAGAAGAAGGAAGACCTATCAATTCAAGAACTTTAAGCAAAGCTCTATTTCAAAGATGATGGAGAAGAGAAAAGTTAGAGAGAAAGAGGAAGAGGATGAGGAAGAGGTCATGGATGTAGTCAAAGAGGTAGAGGAAGAGGTAATAGTGACAATTCAGACAATCATGAGAGAAACTCTTAATCCAATAGAGACCATGGGAGACCAAGAGGTAGAAGAAGAGGTAGTTATCTGGGAATAAGTGAGAAGAGGTATGACAAGTCTAATGCTAAATGTTAAAATTGTCATAAATTTGGCTATTTCTCTGAGGAATGTTGCTATGCTACTAACAAATTTGATGAAGAGGCCAATGTTGTTAAAGAAGAAGAGCCAACTTTGTTGCTTACGCTCAAAGATTATGAGAAAGATGACCAAAGTTTGTCGTACCTTGATAATGGAGCAAGCATTCACATGTGTGGATTCAAAGAGAAGTTTCTAGAGCATGATGAGAAGGTGAAAGGCAATGTCTCATTTGGAGATTCTTTAAAAATCCAAATCCAAGGGAAATGTACAATTTTAATTTCCTTGAAAAATGATGATAAAAAACTCATTGCGGATGTGTATTATGTGCCTAAATTGAAGAATAACATCTTGAGTCTTAGACAACTCCTTGAACAGGGTTTTGAAATTCATATGAAAAATCATTATCTTTGGCTTAGAGTTTCAAATTCTAATTTGATTGCAAAAGTTCTCATGTTAAACAAAAAGTTGTTTAAGTTAAATATTAAGACAAATGGAGTAAAATGCTTGAAGGCATGTGTGAAAGATGAAGAGTGGCATTTGCACTTAAGATTTAGCCACTTAAACTTTGAAGCTCTCAGATCCTTGTGAGACAAGCATATGGTGAAAGGGTTACCATCTATTAACCATCCTAATCAATTATGTAAGGTGTGTCTTTATGGAAAACATGTGAGAAAAAGTTTTCTAAAAGAATCCTTGTCAAGAACAAGAGAGCCGCTTTAACTTGTTCATGTTGATATGTGAGGTTTGACCGATCCATAGCCATTTGGTAAAAATAAGTACGTCTTACATTTCATTAATGATTATAGTAGGAAGACTTGAGTTTAATTTCTAAAGCAAAAATTTGATGCCTTTGTAGCCTTTAAAAATTTCAAGGCTCTAGTAGGAAAAGAGAGTCCTTATGTAATTAAATCTTTAAAGACTGATAGAGGAAGGGAATTCACTTCAAAAGAATTTAGTGAATTTTGTTATGCACATAGAATTTATCTTCCTTTAAAGTTTCCAAGATCACCATAGCCAAATGAAGTGGTTGAGAGGAAAAATAAGACCATTCTTAATATGGCTAGATGTATGATGAAGGCTAAACAAATGCCCAAGGAATTTTGTGCCAAAGCTGTTTCTTCTGCATTTTATTTGTCCAACCCCTTTCTAACAGAATGTCAAAGATTAAACTCCTCAAGAAGCTTGGAGTGGGTTGAAACCTAATGTCGATCACTTGCAAGTGTTTGGAGGCATTGCATATGTTCATGTTCTTAAGTAATTGAGATCCAAGCTTGATGATCAAAATATGAAGCATATGTTTATTGGCTATGATCTAAATTCCAAAGGTTACAAATAGTACAACCTAAGTATTTGAAAGATTATGGTACATAGAAACATTAAGTTTGATGAAAAAGCTACTTGGATCTGGGAACCTCAATAAGAAGAAGCCTATGAATTATTTCCTTATCTTGAAGAGGAAGAGCAAGAGACCACTATGGCACCAATGTAAGAAATAACTCCAAGTAATACCCTAAATTTTTTAAAATTAATTTAAGCAATAAAATAGTTTTAAAAATAAAAAAAAGAGGATTTAAAATTTTTGAAACTGTAAATTTGGAGACACAAAGTGTCCAAATAAGATAGAAATAGATTATATGAATTTAAGGAACTTTCAGGAGATTTAAATTTCTAATTTGAATGCCTATAAAGCAAAATTAGTGTTATTGGGAAATTAATTTTCGAAAGACTTTGAAAAGATTGAAACTAGGGATATGAGTGCCCAGCGAATGTAAAATTATAGTTGTTACAAAACTAATTAGTTTAGTTCATTTGTGTTAAAATTTCATGGCTGTAGGTGATCAATGAATATGTCAAATTCAGACTTAAAATTTAGAAGATAAGAAAGTTTATTAAAAAGGCAAAGTCAAAGACTTAAGTTGACCTTTTCTTTTCCTATTTTGCCTCTCCTTAGTCGGTTTGTTGTCTTCTTCTTTAGCCTATCTCTAGTTGCTAACCATGCAAAATTTCTTTTCCAGCTTGCACTCTTTTTCTCTCTCTACAATCCTCTTTCTCTCTCTTCATGTAAACATTTATTTTTCCATGTTATTTTCTCTTATTTTTTTACTTGAGTTATGAATTTTTGAAATCCATAGTCATTATTCATGACATTGTTCAATCCATGAATCAACTTGATTTTTTTAGTGTTTTAAAGCTTGAATCTACTACATATAGCTTGTTTTGTTGCATTGGAACTATAATCTGATTATATATGATTAGTTGAAGAAAGAAAACCTTGGAAAAATCTAAAAGCTAATATGCTTTTCTTTTTATTCTTAAAGAGTATAGAAGATTTTGTGAGATTAGTTGTGATTTCCTATTTCAACTATCAAAGTGAGTAATTCTTACCTTTCTTGGGAATTATGATGCATTTACTGCTTGTGATTTATTGAATGGTGATGCAAATTGAAAGAAATGGATATTAATGATTTTGTGGTAAAGCTAGAGTTTGAATGGATAGGTTGATATAATGGTTAGACCTCAGTTGGAATAGCTGAGTTTTATATATGTTTAAGTGTCCAAAATGTGTTGTGTTGAATTCCTATGATGTGGTTTAGAATTACAAGTTATTTTCCCTATTTTTCTGCTATTATTATTGTGTTCCCAGATTATACGAGTTAAATCACAGTTTTTGAATTGTACCTACGATCATGCTCATAGCCATAGAGTAATATTATAGTCTAGTGTCTTAAGATTTGAATGAAAATTTTGGTTGTTTTTCTCATAATTCAAATCGATCCTTCATAATTTTGCTTCTTGATTCTAATCATGATTCCGATCGTGTTTATAGTTAGACTTCCTAAAGGGTTGCAAGTTTTGGTAACTAGACTTGTAATTACAATTGAATTTCCTAAAGTTGAATCGATCCTTTTTTATTTGAATACCATGATTTTGATCGTGATTCTATTCAAAATTCATCCATAATCATGCTTGCAATTTTGATCGCACCTCTAAAATTTTGTATTCCTTTCAACCCAAAAATTTAGTTTTTCCTAAGAAATTCCTAAATTCTCTTTGGACTAATCTTATATGAATCCCAACCAATTCAAGTATAACAATTATGAAACCCTAAGAGAGTAACTTATAAACCAATATCAATGGATATAATTATTATATATACATAATTCGATGATAACAATATTGATAATTCTCATGGTAGTGAGATTGAAATGTTTGATTATGAGGGTATTAAAATTGATAATCTGTGTGATTGAATTTGAGATTAAATACAAATGTGTAATTTGATCAATAAATTAATGATATTATTTATAGTTGAGAATGTCCTCATGAGACATGAGGTGAATTGTAATTGATGATGATGAGATGTGTTTGATAATATGAGATGGGAAAAGAATTTGGATCCAAGATCTACGCATTCTAATATGGAAAGTAGTATAAGGCGAGAGCTTGGAGGGACAAGGTTAAGCTTGTGTGGGATAAGGTTGGAAGGGAGTAACAAGAAGATTTGTGATTATTATTTTTATTATCATTTATCTGAATTGTTAACTTAGGAAATCCTGAAATATGACTTAATGTGACATAATCATATGATGAGATTAATGATGGCTTGAAGCTAAAAGAACCCATGATTTGTTATAATGTATTATGGATGATGTGATCCGATATTATGCAAAGGTGAGTTTTTAGAAACTTAATGGCTTGATTAGAGAATCTGTTATCTAAATATAATTTAATCATATAATTGGGAAGTGCATATACATGTGCTGATTATTATTAGAAGAGTTCAGAAGTTTGGTAAGGATTATCTCACTGAGCCCTAAACTCACTCTTATATGGATTTTTTTTTCTTCAGGTTCTAATGGTGTGTTAGGTTCATACACATTATGTTTAGAGATCCCAAAAGCATTATTTATCACGCATTAAATTGAGTATCTTACAAATTGGGCCATGTGTATAACACTACTATTGATGGGAGTGTCTTCAGGGAATATCAAGACCTTTTAGAAAATCACACTAATAATTAGGATCAAATTCATTGAGCATCTAGAACACATATTAAGTATCTTAATCTAGCCTTTTGGTTAAAATACAAAGTCATCAGCAGTCTATCCTAAAAAAACTAAGAGCACAACTCTCACTAAAAAGTGTCTAACAAATAAAAACTAAACAAATGATATCTAGAACCATCAATCCTACAAAATTTGAAGATTCTACTTCAATGGTGAAAATGGAAAAAGAAGAAAGCCAGGAGAGAGGTTGATCAGAAGGTGGGCAAGATTGAAGAGGTGGAAAAGAAAGAAGGTGATACTTAAAAAAGCTTAATAATACAATTTGCTACCATAAAATTGTATTATTAAATTTTATACTTTTTTTTTATCTTTTTAAATTTATCTAGTTGAACCTGCACTAAATGGTGTCGTAATTGGTGCCCTGTTGTCCCATAAGTTTTTTTGCATATAAGATCTGGACAATACAAAATCATGAAGGACCATTCAGGACATATTATTTAACAGTAGCTTAGGTTCATTTCATCTAAAATGACCGGTGTTTTGATATGGAAATTGACCATCTAAAATGGCCAGTTTCCAATGTTCAGTGCATAGATATAATGAAGATTTTTTTAATTAAGGGGCAGCATGTGTGTGAAGCAAAGACAAATGGAAGTTTGAATATTTCTATTTTAGTAAACAAATAGCCACTATTTCAAGGTGTGTATCATCTCAGTATTTACTTAGTACACCCTATAAGCCAAAATTTACCATGCAAAACTAGCAAACAAATAGAAAGAATGAGAAAGCTATATATATATATATATATATCTATCAATGCCAATGGTAATCATTCTCCATGTCATATTAGAATTAGAATAAAGCAAAGACAAATAGATAATAAGGAAATATACAATATATATAGAATTATGGTTCTAAATTACGATAACGATAGAGATCATATTTATGTTATGATTAATAAAATTACAAATGAATAAATAAAAAAATATAATTGTTGTGGGGGATTTTACTATTGACAAGGACTAGAAAGCATTATGGAATCCTACAAACATTTAAGCCATATAGATGATGTTTGATTGTAATAGCTAGCTTTGTGTGTGTAGAGGTTTTTGCCATAATGTGATGAAAGAATTTAAATAATTTTATAGAAAATCAAAATAAATACTTTCTTTTTTTTTGGAATAGTTTTACTGGGTATTGCATAATAATTAACCATTTGGGTAGAAGGATAGTACTAAAGTCTGAATGTTTCTATTTTAGTAAATAAACAGCTATTGTTTCAAAGTGCAAATCATCTTAGTATTTACTTAGTACCCCTATAAGCCGAAATTTACCATGCAAAATCAACAAACAAATAGAAAGAATGAGAAAGCTATATATATATATATATATATGCAACTAATCCTTATCCACATCACATTAGAATTAGCATGAAGCAAAGACAAACAAATAATGAGGAAATATACAATATATATAGAAGTATGGCTCTAAATTATGATAAAAATATAATCGATATAAAATAAAACTATAAAAAATTATGATTATAGTAAGAGAAAGTACTAGCTATGTGTCATCTTGTAGTCCCATATTCAGCTTTTATCAAAAATGAGTTGAGATTTATGAGAGAAGTTAATGTTTCAAATGATAAAATAATTAAATTTCAATAATTTAGTCAATTCAACTATTGAATGTGATTATTTCAAATCCTTCAATCCCATCAAGTCTTATAATTTGCATAATCTCATGGTAAATCCACTTGATAAAAGGCATCACATTCCAAATCAGATAGCATTTCATGATTTTGATCTCGTGGACCCCATGAACAAATTAAAATTTCTCATTATTAGGCATCACATTCCATTTTATACATATATCAGCCAACAAAGATTGCCATATCTATATGTTTCTAGACTTGTATTAGCTAGATTAGTTACCACTCACCCCATTTCTTGATTCAACTGATAACATTCTAAAAAAAAAAGAAAAGAAAGGAGAGTAGACGTGGTTCTCCTCTCTTGCTTCTTTTGGAAAGAAAAATGCAAGCAATTAGTTTTTGTCATTGTATTATGCTACATTTGACCAAATTTCATCCAAAAAAAATTATATTATTTGAAGAGCAATAATTTGAAATCACTGCAAAGCATAGCTTAAGGAACAAAACATCTTACTTATATAAAATTTCAAAACTATATAAAATATAACTTTACAAAACATGCAATATTAAGGATTCAAGATAAAAAGGTGTTTATAAGTCAAGCAACATGAACCTAAGATCCAAATATGACAGTTTGGGTCATGGGGCCCTAATCTCTAAATCTTATTTACTCGCTAAGTTTAAATGTCACTTTTACAAGCCTTTTAAAAAATGAAAGAAACTAAAGGTTCTGTTTTAGATATTGGTTGTGTCATTTAGACCAAAATTATATTAAACACATTCATTTATCATTAAGGATACTTTATGATATATCCTATTTCATGTTATAAACTAGTTTTTTTTTATTTGAGACAAAAACTAAAATCTATTACTCTTAGAAAGGATATACCAAAATCAATTTAGCAACATAATTTGAAGGAACGCAGAATTAGTTCAACAACAAAACTGTATTAGTCACATTCATTTGAATTCTCTTGATTTTGTAGTGATTGTTATACTTATGTTTATTATGTGATATGAATTATAGAGAAAGAATCAGATATAGATAAAGAGCTCAACAAAAATAGATTTTCATATCTTCCCATTATTGAGGAACAAACAAAATGTCAGCAGACATGGAAAGCAGAAGCACCAGAAAAAAGGCTTCCCTAGCTAATAAATTTCATTTACAAATAAGAATAAACATTGGAAATTTGAAACTGGACATTTACACTTATCTATCATCTTAACTTCAAATGTTCAATAAATGACTCTACTAGTTGACTATAAAGTGAACAAAAAAGGCTACCTCTATCCATTATTATCTTTGCTTCATCTGTCTCTTCTTATTTTATTAATCCTATATATCTTTTTTTTTGGTTCTATTTTTCATTTTCATGCTTGAATTTTAGGCATGAGGTGAGTGCGGTGTTGCCATTATGTTTTAAGATTTGATTCTTTATATTTCCCCCCTAATCAGCTAAGGAACTACCCCCACAACAACTATAGTTTGGAAACTCCAAAACCCTCTTTGATACATTTTCACCTAAAAACTCTTTTTGCTTAATGTCTTAAAAAAGCCAAAAATTTTAGACATTTTATACATGTATATTTTACGTATGAGCAACTAGGTGTAAACCCATAGTTAGGAACTAAAGGCCAACCCCACATCAAACATCAAACTAATGTGTACTAAACCTTTTACTTGAAAAAAAGTACAAATTTACTTAACTACAATCACCACCCCTTATGTGCTCTTTATATCTTTCATGCTTATTTACATGTTTTAGACTCTTAATCCATGCAAAACCATAATCCAAGCATATGAATTGTTACAATTGGTCATTCTTTGCAAATTGAAGTCACTATTTGTCCATGCCATTGTTACAAAATGACACATTTGAAGCAGCAAGTCAAAAGCTATTGGAAAAAAAAACATTTTTTCAAAACTGAAAATAGTGGAACACAAAAACATCAAAATGGAATTGATGGAACACATAACTAAGAAATAGGGCTAGTCTCCATAACAAAGTAATGCTAGTCTCCATAAAAACATAAATTGAAAAAAATTGAAAATAGTGGAACATAGATACACCAAAATGGAATTGATGAAGCATACAACTAAGAAACAGACAACCATAAAAGCTTTTATTCTTACCACAAAATCATAAATCAAAGTGGATTCCATGAAACACATAAATAAGAAAACTGTAAAACCCAAAAAAAAAAAAATGAAAAATGCTGAAATCTATTAACAAGGGAAAAACTTTTATACCTCTTTTTCATCTGATAACATTGTGACATAGAAAACATGTGTCGGCATTTCTCTCTCTCCACATAAAAGATAAAAGCTGTAGTTTGGTTGTCTAGTGAGGTATGGATTGTTGAGAATAGAGGCTAGCTTACAGGCTATTGCAAAGAGAAAAATTAGGGAAAGATGAAGAATTTGGGTGTTTGGTGAGGTGTGGATTTTTGATCATTTAGGGTGTCAAAAGAAACATGAAGAAATTAGGAAAAGATGAAGAATTTGGGGGAGACAGAGAAATTAGCTTTGCTACGAAGAGAAAAATGAACATATGTTTTTAATATAAGCACTACGTTCTTAGTAGTAGTTTTGAAACAATCGTTGCCTTTGAACCTCCATTAAACATTCGTTATCTAGTAGTGTTAGAGGCAGCTTAACAAAATCGCCTCTAACATTGATTTTCAAAAGTGTCGAATCCATTAACTCATGTATCATTTAGTTGTGTCTTTAGTGGCGATTTCGACGAACTGCTATCTTTAAACCATCATTAAAAACCAATTCTGTAGTAGTGAAGTTTCAATATCAATAAAAGATATCAAATATTCCTCTTCCTGAGGAAAATGCTAATTGAATTTAATATTGTGCATAAACTATAATTCCGTGTATATAAAAAAAATGACAGAAGCTAAACAAGTAAGGTTTGTTTAAATTAATTTATAATATATGTACTACTAATCAATAATCCGTAAGAGAGAATAAACACATTTAATATTACTTGAATGCATAAAACACAATAAAATATTTCTATTATGAACAAATGTATTGAATCCTTTCAATTTTTTTTTATTTCCAAGCACTTTGACAGGAAAAGGAGGAAATCGGTCATTCAGGCACTTGACAAGATCAAATCAAGTGAGATTCTAGATATATGAAGCTTAGACATAAAATGGGTATTATCTAGTTTGTCTATTTCTTTTCTTTTTGTTCATAGTATAGAAAGTGAAGTGATCAATTTCTTCCTTCTGTGTACATAGAGTTGATGCTTCTGGGATTCATATCATTGTTGCTAACTGTATGTGAGAAACCAATCACGAATATCTGCATCCCAAATGGTGTGGGTGAAAATTTTCTTCCCTGCAAAAGCATGACCTTTAATTATGGTGAGAAGGAAGCCAAATGTGTAGAACATATATGTATAGATCTCAATCAGAGAGGAATATTCAAACAAGATTAGTGTGTGCTAATAAAGAGGCATTACAAGTTAGAACATTTCCATGCATTATTAAAAGGCATGTTAGCATTCTCATTAACATTATAGTTTTAAATTGTGGTTAATTTATAATTACAATGAATCACTACAATTTTATTCTAAAATATTTGTAATTTTTCTATTTAGTTGCAATATAATAATCATAATATAACAATATTAGGTGATTTAAAATCATAAGTGGGCTTATTTACAATTGTGTGGGTCCACAAGCTATCTAACCTAATTTTATGTTTGTGTACATTTTCTCATCATAGAATGTCCCCTTTTTTTTTTTTTTTAAGATATCAATTGCTTTGCATTTAGAATTTGGAATAAAATGTAGAATCATGTTCTTGTCCAAACTAATTGTTTCTGAACTTATACATTTCTATATTGATTCGGTTTATTGTATGTACACGTTACACAACAAAAAATATCTTTATTGTCAAAGAAAAATGTCTAATGCTGTGATTGGTTGCGAAGAATTTGGGCGGAAAGAAAAAAATCATTGAAAAGTTGAGCAGAAAACACATTTTACTCTTGATTGGAATAGAGTAAAAAACAAGGAGAAAAGAAAATGGGCAGAAAAAATCACGTAGGCCCCACAAAAAATGTTTTCTACGCCTTGGTGCATGAAAATAGGCAGAAAACATAACACTCACTCACTTCCTTGCATTCTGTTCTGCTTGCTCTTGTGGGCTTTGTTGGATCTGCTTCTAGTTTCTGCTTCCTTACCTCACCACGAGCTGCTACTGGTTGCTGCTTCTTCACCTCGTTAGGATTTACTTCTGATTGCTACTTCCTCACCTTAAGCTGCTAACTGCTTTTGCTTGCCACTCCTTCACCTGGTCGGGATCTACTTCTGGTTGCTGTTTCCTCACTTTGCCAGGATCTGCTTCTGCCTACTGCTTCTTCAACTTGGCGGGATTTGCTTCTGCTTGCTGTTTCCTTACTTCACTGGGATCTACTACTGCTTGCTGCTTTTTCACTTTGCCGTATTTTGCTTCTCCTTCCTGCTTGTTCACTTGGCCTAACTCTGCTTAATCTCCCTTAGCAAAGGTCAGTATTCGCCATTTTGGTTACATAAACAAAACTAATAAATTGTTTCTTTTTTTGTTCTGAAAAATATAACATTTGCTTTTGTTTGCTAAGTGAGGAAAAAGGTTACCATATTCTACTAAAAGGATTTTTGTCTTATTCAATAGGGA
This sequence comes from Saraca asoca, assembly GCA_026873985.1. NCBI lineage: Eukaryota > Viridiplantae > Streptophyta > Magnoliopsida > Fabales > Fabaceae > Saraca > Saraca asoca. The sequence goes on along the minus strand of JANHAO010020873.1, from coordinate 258 downwards.
AGATTGTCTTAAAAGCCACCAAAAGAAAATAAAACATGTAAAGGAATTTGCAAAGAAAAGATGAAACTTGAGGGCCCTTATTGCCAAACACAATTCATTTTAGAGCCCCATGGCTGCATGGCAGAAAGGCCTACATTCACACCTTGTTCATTGTCCATCATTTGTTGATCATGAAGTTACTAACTTTGAAGGACATTAAGTTTTGATAATTAGGGTGGTATACTTTCTAATAAATGAAGTTTAATTAATTTAGAAGTT
>JANHAO010020872.1:0-12733 GCA_026873985.1 Saraca asoca | reverse complement strand
CTTATTGTTCCTACTACTTCATTTATTACTTTTCAATCTGCTACATATCTCAATAAGAAAAGTTAAAATTGAACAAAGGTGTATAAAAATTCCCCAATGGGAAAAAGGCAAGATCCATTTATTTTTCACAATTTAATATTTACTAGGACCATCAAACCTAATGAACTGAGTGTTCAAATCATTTCTAGATAAATTTGTGATTGTATTTATTAATGATATCATGGTTTACTCCCCAAGTGAAGAAGAGCATGATCAACACTTGCGAATAGTGTTGCAAGCACAACAAGAGCATGAACTTTATGCAAAGTTCTCCAAATACGAGTTCTAGATGACTAGTATTAAATTTCTTAGGCATGTCATTTCACAAGAGGGAGTATGAGTAGATCCTTAGAAAATAAAAGCTGTAGAAAATTGGCCTAGACACTTAATAGTCACTGAGATTCGTAGTTTTCTAGGAATAGTTGGATATTATCAAAAGTTTGTCAAAGATTTTTCTTAGATCACTGTGCCATTAACTGAGCTTGCTCAAAAAGGAGTATGATTTGAGTAGACTCCTACCTGTGAGGAAAGTTTCCAAAAATTGAAGGGATGCTTGAAGACAACATCGATGTTGGCATTCCCATCTAGATCAGATGGTTTCACAGTGTACTGCAATGCCTCATGCATTGGTCTTAAGTGTGTATTAATGCAGAATGGAAAGGTACTTGTGTATGCATAAACAATTGAAGAAAGATGAACAAAACTACCCTACTCATGATCTAGGAATGGTAGCAGTAGTTTTTACATTGAAAATATGGAGACATCATTTGTATGGAGAAATGTGTGAGATCTATATAGATTATAAAATTTTGAAGTACATCTTGTAACATAAGGATCTTAATCTTAAACAAATAAGACGGATGGAGCTGGTTAAAGATTATGATTGCTCAATATGATATCATCTAGGCAAGGCAAATGTAGTTGCTAATGTATTGAGTCACAAGTCGGTGAGTATAGCTTATTTTCTTTCTAAAAAAGAAAAATTGTTGTATTTTTACCAAAGTTTGAAAATATTGGAGTACGATTGGAAATTCCAAATCAAATGGTAATTCTCACCCATATGATAGTACAATCAATAATAGCCAATCGTATTTAAAAAAAAACTCAAAAACAAGATCCACAATACCAAATTCTTAAACAAACAAGGAAAAGGGAATTGAACTAAAATATTGTAATTCAAAAGGCCAAAGTGTTAAAGAAAGAAGGACAAATATGGGTCCCTTCAAGTATATGAGAAGATTTATTGTATCAAGCTCATGAGTCATCATATACAATACACCCTGATGTGAATAAAATGTATCATGATTTGAAAGATATGTTCTAGTGGGAAGGCATGAAATGTGATGTGCTGAAATATGTAACAAAGTGTCTCATGTACCAGCAAGTGAAAGTTGAACATTAGCAACTAGTAAGATTGCATCAATTTATTAAGATTCTAGAGTGGAGATAGGAAAGTATTACAATAGATTTCCTAGTTAGATTGCTAAGATCACTAAAGGGTAATGATTCGATTTGGGTCATTATTGATCATTTGACTAAATTGGCTCATTTCTTACCTATTAAGACAACTTATCCAACTACTCAATATGTGCAATTATACCTTGATCAAATAATTCCCTTACATGGTGTGTCATTAACGATTATCTCGAATCATGGTACATGGTTTATCTCTCACTTTTGGTAGTCATTTCAGCAAGTGTTAAGTACTTAACTACAATTTAGCATTGCTTTCCATCCACAAATTGATGGTTAATCAAGGTGAACAATCTAGATTCTAGAGGACATGCTTCAAGCATGCATAATGGAATTTGAAAGAAATTAGGAAAAGTACTTACCTCGTATTGAATTTGCTTATAACAATAGTTACCAATCAAAGATTCAAATGGCACCATTTGAGGCATATATGAAAGGAAATGTAGATATCCAATAAGTTAGTTTGAACCTGGGGAGGTAAAGTTATTAGGGCAGGATCTTATAGCAGATGCAGTTGAAAAGATATAATTGATCCATAAAAAAAAGAAAGCAACTCAAGACAAACAAAAGTCATATATGAATAATAGAATAGGAGACCTTGAATTCAAGGTTGATGATCGAGTGTTTCTCAAGGTATCCCCTATGAAAGGAATTATGCGATTCAGCAAAAAAGGAAAGTTAGCACCATAGAATGTGGGACCATTCAGAATTATCAAATATGTGGGAGCAATAGCATACTAGCTGGAGTTGCCATATTAGATGCAGGGAATTCACCCAATGTTTCATGTCTCTGTGGTGAAAAAGTATATTTCAAACAAATCCCACACCAGTAAAGAAGAATCAATTCAGTTGGATGCCAATTTGACTTACAAAGAGCAACCAATAGCTATCCTTGATAATAAATTTGAAAATTAAGGTCAAAAGACGTTCCTATGATCAAAGTATTGTGGGGATAGCATGATGAATAAGAAGCTATGTAGGAACTAGAAAAATGACATAGGAAAGCAATATCCACAATTTTTTGGTAATTGATGAATATAAGAATTAGAAGTTGTTCTGGTACACTTATCAATGATATTTCAAATTTGAGGATGAATTCTTTTTAAGGGAGAGAATAGTAATACCCCAAATATTCTAAAATAATAATAATATCAATTTTTGGTAATAAAATAAGGAAGATAAAAATTTTGAAGAATTCAAAATTATAGATTTGAAGTTATGAGAGACTTAGATATAGTGGAAATAGAAAGTATAAAATTTTAAGAATTTATTTTTGTGAAACTTTGAAGATATTGAACTAAGGTTACGGCATTGGTTGAAATGAAATTAGAGCTATTATACAGGTATATAACTTAACTAATTTATATTAAAATTTTGTGATCATTGGAGATTAGCAAGTATGTTAAATATGGATTCAAAATGGGAGAAATAGGAAAGTTACTAAAAAAGGAAAATGGCTAGCTTGTAATTATTGAGAAGTTAACCAAGTTTTCCCATTCTACCCTTTAATTAGCTAACTTCCCTTTCCTTTTTCTTGGACTTTAGCTTAATGAAGTCATGCAAGCTCCTTCATCTTCCTCCTCAAGCTTCCAACTCATTCTTTGGCTTCACTCCCTCTACAAGTAAGCTCATCAACTCTTCCTATTATTTTCTCAAATTTTTACTGTTGAATCTTCTTTTCTTCCTCTCTGATTTGATAATAAAATTATGTTGATTCATTGAGTGAAACTTCATAAATGAATTTTTGAAAATTTCTGCTACTGTTCACATTACTATTCAACCTATGAATCACCTTAGTTTTTCTGGCATTTTAAAGCTTAAATCTATTAGATATAGATTACTTCTATTAAATTAAACCATAATCTAAATATATAAGCTTAGTTGAAGAGAAAAAAACTACGGAAAAGTATAGGAGCTAATAAACTCTTCTTTGTATTATTGAAGAGCATATACAGACTTGGTATGTTTAGCTACACCTTTGTATTTCCAACTAGTAGGATGAATATTTCTTACCATTCCTATGAATTAATATATGTTTCTTGATTGTGATCCACTAAATAAATGAAAACAGTTAATGAAAATGGATTATGTGATTGTAAGGCATGATTTAGGATTAAATGGTTTGATTAATGAACTAATTATTTGATGAATGAAATGAAAGGGTTTTATGTATGTTTGAGCCAATAAAACATGTTGAAATATGGTCTTATGGTGAGATTTCCTTTTAAACAGCTTCTCCTATTTTTTTGTTGTTTGCATGCAAAATTTGCTCATGCAAGTCAAATCACATCATTTTGAACTAAACCCGCGATCATGCCACAGAAACCCAAACTTTTTCTTGACGGATATGAATCAAATTTTGAACTAAATTTTGATGATTTGAATCGACCTTCCCTACCTTCTTTTTTTTTATTTTGATCACATTTGAAATTAGACTTCCTAAAAGTTTTCAAAATTTGACGAGTAGACTCACATTTTTAACTAGATTTCCTTGAGTTGAATCAAGCACTTCACAAATAAGTTTTCTTATTCAGATTGCGATCATGCTCGTCTTCTTCAACCATTCTAATTGCGATCTTGATCGTATTTTTAGCAAATTCCATATTATTTAATTAATGCCTACTTCTCCTAATTTTATTATAAATTCCTTAAATTACTCTTATAATGAATCCAAATAACTCAAACATAATAAATAGAGTTTATAAAAATATAAATTACAAGTCAATAATAAGGAATGGAATTATTATATGCACAAGAGTATCCAATCAAGAATTTATAAACCAAAGTGATTATGAGACAATAAAGTATAAAGATAACAATAAATGACCGTGATTATAGAAATGCAATCACTATGAGTAGCATTATGGTGTAAAGTCTAAAAACATAGCCAAAATATTGAATAGTATGTGATGTTGTGATATTATAATTGTTGGAATTGTAATTGTTTACAATAAATGATTATTTGGCGTAAAGCTTGTTTATGTATAAGAATGGGAATGATTTATTGTATTTATTATGAATATCATGGTTATATTAAGTGTGATGGCATTTGTGAATTTATGAATGGTGTGTGTGACACCATGAATGATATTGACATGTAATCATGTGATATTGATGTAGTGTGGTGGAAAATTATAAATCGGATCCTAGATCTACGCATTCTAAATTGATGAGTGGCATAAGGATGGATTGAAGGGAAAAGGCTGGGTTTGTGCAGGATAAAGCTAGATCAAAGTAACAAGGAGATTTACATTCTTGTTATGTAATATTGAATGGCTTAGAATCATAGAAACTGTTGCAAAATATCATTATTTGATTAGAATACAAAGTGAGCTCAAATGTTGGTCGATAGCTTTGAGAGCCTAACTTGGCACCATGTTCAAAAGTAATATAATGCAAGTTTCTTTATATATGAATCTCTAATTGTCAATGATTCCTTATGGAAGATTCTATGAGAATTTTCCAAATAGATGGGTATGAATACTTGTGATTGTGGATGCTTTGTTGTTTAACGAGTTTATAAGTGTAGTACATTTTATTCACTGAGCCCTAGACTTACTCTTTTGTGGATTTTTTTCAAATTCTCGAGATACTGCAAATCCCATTCTGAAAAAGTAAGATGGATAATAATCTGATGAAAATAACAACTAACACCTACACCACCATGATATTGAGTCCATTAGGAAGCTATCAAATAAACATCTACCATACTGTCATCCTGAATCTGTCAGGATATGAAGTTTACATGATATGGAGATTATTCTACTTGAACCACCAAATATACTATTAATGATGGCCCTGGGATTGTTCAACCCTTAAAGGTTAACCATCAAGTTAAAAACTATTTTGCTATCTTTTAAGAACATGTAAATAGAAAGGGCCATAGGGCTTAGTTATAATAACCTATGTTTTGATAATATGATAAGACATAGGTTAAGGTAACTTCTTTTGAATGCCAAGTCTTTTTGAAAAGGGCTTTTGGCATTTTTGATAGTGGAATCAGGACCTAGGATGTAGATTGATAGTAGTTATTTACTGTAACTATAGGAGACTTATATATATTTGAGCAAGACTAGCATGTGGCCTATTAGCAAGTACCAGTGTAAATTAATTAATATTTGTACATGTTTTCTCATGAGTAAGCTTGTCTGTTGAGTTTGTCACAATTTAGTCACCTCTATTTTATGATGAGATAATTCCATAAATAACTTAAGATAATGATAACAAGTAGAGATGATAAAAGGCTAGTGAATATCTAGTGAAGGAGTGATATTCACATCGGTCATGACTAGGACTTTAGGGTTGTGACACCAAGGAGCATTGAGAGAAGGAAATGTCTTTTACTAGTAAGAAGAAAGTTTAAACTAAGGGAATTAATACAACTCAGAGTGGAAGACCAACTCCAGATCATGGAGCACCACCAAGTGGGTGGAAAGGAAATTTTTTTAGGTCATCTCAATCACAGAATCCAATTGTATGAAAGAATACAGGAGGTTAATCTATTTCAACTGCTTCTATTCTATTTTGTGGAAGGAGCGTACCCTAGAGTCAAGGCAATATTAATGTTAATGTGCAATGATGTAAAGTTTGGAATACAAGTCATTATAAACCTTCTATGAAAGATTTGACTAGATGTTTCTAATGTGATCAACCTAGAGATAAGGTGAAGGAATGTCCTATGAATGTAGGTGCCTCAAGGTACAGTACAAATTATCAAGCAAGACCTTAGAATCAATCGCCAGCACCATCTATAGCTATAGTTAAAGCACCTATAGTGTCTGAAAGAATTGATGGATGAGGCAATCATGGAAAAAATCCTAATGAATTCACAACATGAGTTTATAATCTTACCAAACAAGAAGCCCAAGCATCTAATGCGATAGTCTTAGGTATTTTAAAAATACGTGATTTACAAGCTTGAGTATTGTTTGACCCTAATGCCACTCATTCTTTTCTTGCAAAGAAATTTGCTATTTTATCAAATGAAATGGGTGAACTGATGGAGATACCATTGGTAGTAATGACTCCTATTGTTAGAACTTTTTTAGCTAACTATTTAGTTAGAAAATGTGCCATGATAATAAAAGAGAAGCAAGTAATTATAAATCTAGATGTGTTAGATATGGTTGTCTATGACATGATTCTAAGAATGGATTGGCTTTCTTAGCACCATGCATGCATGAATTGCTTTGATAAGAATATTATGTTTCATGCAGATGAATCCTCCCCTATGGTGTTTCAAAGGGAAATGGTAGCTAAAATAGCTAGGTTAATTTCAAGCATCTGAGCTTGGAAATTTTTAAACAAGGGGTGCACAGCTTAATTAGCAATGGTACAAGACCTAAATTAGGCTGTATCAAATCCAAACAATGTAGTAGTAATTCAAAAATTCCTCAATGTGTTTCCTAATGAGTTACCTAGATTACCCCCAAATTGAGAAATTAAATTCACTATTGATTTGATACATGGCACCAATGGAATTTGAAATTTCAATTACAAGAGTTACTTGATAGAGGGTTCATTCACCCAAGTGTGTCACCTTGGGGTATACCATACTTTTTACAAAAAAGAAAGATGGATCGTTACAACCATGTATTGCTTACCATAAACTAAACAAGGTGACCATTAAGAATAAATATCCCTTCCCATGCATTGATGATTTGTTTGACCAATTACAAAGAACAAAGTATTTCTCAAAAATTCAATTTGAGACTGGGATATCATCAATTGAAAATTCATAAAGAAGATATGCCCAAGAATGCCTTTCACATGCGATACAAACATTATGAATTTTTCATGATTTGGTTTGGATTAACAAATGGCCTAACTGCATTTATAGATTTAATGAATTAGGGTTTCAAACCATTTTTAGATAAGTTTGTGATTGTGTTTATTGATGATATCATGGTCTACTCTAAAAGCAAGAAAGTGCATAATCAACATCTATGAATAGTATTACAAACTTTGTAGGAACATAAACTTTAGGCAAAACTTTATGCAAAGTTCTCTAAATGCAAATTTTGGGCAACTACTGTTAAGTTTCTTGGACATATGGTGTCACAGAAGGGAGTGCAAGTTGACCCCATTGTGGATAATTTTTAGTACCACATAAACAAGCTGGTAAAAGCCTAATAGATATATTCAACTAACAAAGGCCCAGCTCATTTGGATTAAGGCACCAGATCAAGACACCAGGTTGCTAAATACGAGCTAAGGTTACTGGTCAACACGGATCAAAGTAGCAACCTCAGTTCAAGAGAACAAGGCCTAGCTCACAGCTTATAACAAGTGTCCTTAACCATCAGGAAAGCTCATCCAGTCTCCTATTTTGGCAAGAGTCTGTTATAACCATCTATCCTAATCTACTATGTAATCCTAATTAAGTCATAATCCTTATCTGTTATAGACTAACATTCAAACTGTTACCCCTAACCATTATAAAAGGGAATGAAATCATTATACATGAGACATTCAATCATCAGATACAATACACCCAGCAAAGAGTAATAAAAGTTATGGACATAGGGGTCAAACTGACTTTAACCAAACCATATTGAAAACTTCTGGTGTCTCTCTGCTCTTCCTCTTTCCCTCTCTCTTTTCACATTCATTCTATAACTTATAATTTAGAACTTAGGTTGACCAGATTTTACCATCAACATTTTGATGCTAGAAGAAGGGCCCTAAACTGTATTCACCTTTATTTTTTGATGGTTAGAGGAAGAACTACCAGAAGTTCAGATGCTGCAGTTGGCCAACCAAATGGTCACACAAAATATCAAGAGGATCCCGTTCTCCATGCGAGCACTTCCACCATCCCTACCGCAAGTGTTGCCACCGACAAGCCACCAATAGCCTCACACCAACTTGATAACATTAATGGAATACAAGCATGGCATCAGTGTCACAAGGTGCTGAAGAAAATAGTATGAGAGTTAGTTGAGGTGATTAGGGCATTAACTCATGCATGAGCCCAGGGCTCACAAAAGTATGTTAGGGGCACTATGTAGAAAGAAGCTGTCTAGTAGTTATGGTAAAGAGCTTAAGAAAAGGGGCTAACTAGAGAAGAACATCAGCATACTTATTCAACTTGCTCTACCAGCTCACAGCCAAGGTTAGAGGCCCATCGAGTTTATGAGGAAGATAAAGGAGACCATCAGTGAAGTGGATGTTTGCGTCAAGCTGAAGGCGTAAATAGGACCAATAAGAGACATGCCTCAGATCAAAATTCATCGAGCCACAAACAAAAAAAGCACAGGACTTTAGATCGCCATAACAAGAGCAGGCAACCATCTCCTAACCATTGGTCTGAGACTTAAGATCACATGGTAGAAGAGTTGCTTCAAATGGTAAAGCAATTGGAACAACATCCTCAAACTCAGGACCACCAAGACTTTTACAACAAGAAGACACTATTCACCAGGGAGATCAAAAAAGAGCCTCTCCCACACAAGTTCAAAGTTCCTACTATCCCACTATACAATGGGGATAGTGATCCATACAACTATCTGGATGCATTCAACATACAGATGGATCTTCAGATGACCAATCCTTTGCTCAAGTGTCATGTTTTGCAGCCACTCTAGGGGACTTACCTCGAACATGATTTAGGAATCTTAAAGCTTGCAATATAAATAATTGGGAGGAATGCCAATGGAGATTCATTAATCAGTACAAGGCATTGAGGAGGCAGCTTGTACCACCCTGCCACCTTATGATAATCTTTCAGTAAAAGAATACATCACTAAAGGACTACATTACCTAATTCAAACATTAAGGTTAGTAGCATGGAAAATTCTTCAGACAAAAGCATCTTAAAAGCAAACTCAGAGGGACTCCACAAAGATAGGAAGCTGTATGAAAGCATATACAGGTCTCTGGTAAGGGACCTTGGTGAATTCTATGAACAAGCTGCCAAAGAGATCAGGTGAGAGGAAACCATTGGCTCTAAAAAGTCTAAGGACAAGGCAAATGGCTCTAACCAGACTAAAAAGAGGAAAAATGCCAGGAATGGAAAGGAGAGTCAAGAAGACGACCCTAAAAGCTAAGTCATAAAGAAAGCCAAAAATGAGCGATCTCAGCATAAAGGTCACCATGAAAGCTATAACATCCTATCAGATACTTTGGAAAGGATCTTTGCGACAGAGAAGGACAAGGAGGATCTTGGGAAGCCCAACCCCATAAGAATTCTTGATCTGTTTAGAAACAAGAACAAGCATTGTGCTTATCACAATGAAATTAGGTAGAACACTTTAGAATGTAGGGCACTCAAGGATGCAATTGAGGGCCTAATCAAAAGAGGTCATTTAAGAGATTATATGGTGTGACCTGTGGAACTGTGACCTTAACAATGTCAGCAACCTGTACGGCAGTAATGCCAACAAACTCCTGAGCAAGAAGATGCATCCTTAGTAAGAACTATATTTACCATTCACTGTGGGCCTTCTATTGCAAGTACCTTAAATAGGTCATATGAACGCTACCTACGAGAAGCAAAACATGTCTTACTTATTAGACGTAGTGAATTCAAGGATCCTAATAAGAAAACAAGGACAACCTTAGATAGTATCACCTTCACAGATGAAGACACATGTGGAGTACATTCCCCCTATAACAATGCACTGGTTATCCAAGCCAGGATTGGTGATATCGATATATGAAGGATTATGATCGATACAGGAAGCTCGATAAACATAATGTACAAGAGATGTTTGAACATATGGGTTTGAGCATAGGTCAATTGGAGCCTTCTCCAAAGCCCATTTATGGATTCACTAGAGACGTAACATTATCGATAGGGCAGATCAGGCTTCCTATTACTCTTGGAGACTCAGGTCACCAGGCAACCATCTTGGCATATTTTCTAATCATTAACTATCCCTAGCATATAATGTAGTGCTGGGGCAACCTACAATCAATGACTTGAAAATGGTCACATCTACTAGGACACTTGCCATTAGATTCCCAACCCTCAATGGAGTTAGATGTGTGTGAGAAGACTAGCACATGGCTTGACGGTACTAGAAGGATGAAGTCAAACTAGGGATAAGGGGCAAGAAGGTTGATGTAATTTATGGTGGAAAGCCTCAAGCTTGGAGCACTATACACCTCTACCCATATTATCAATTAACTCAAGTTTGCCTATCTAACCCTGTAATATTGTTTTTAAATTTTTATGACTAATTATTGATTTTTGAATGAATTTTCAAATAGAATACTGAAAGCAAGCTATCAACCTTTTAATCCATAAGCAAGCACTTCTAATCTAGAAGCAAGCCCTAGCCCCTTTACTTTAAAAAAGGCATTTGACTTAACATACTTAGAAAGACTTTGGCATCGTATGTGACCAACTATCTAGCACCACATATGACCTACTTTTTAGTGTCATATGCAACCTACTATCTGGCACCACATGTGACCTGCTCTTTGGTGCTATATGCGACCAACTATTCGGCACCATATACGATCGACTTTTTGGCATCGCATGTGACCTATTATCTAGCACCACATGCAACCTACTCCTTAGCACCGTATGCGACCAACTATTCAACATCACAAACGATCCACTTTTTGGCACCACATATGACCCACTATTCAGCACAGCATGTAACCTACTCCTTGGCACCATATGCAACCAACTATTAGGCATCGCATATGAACTACTTTTTGGCACTACATGCAACCCATTATTCAACATCGTATGCAACCTACTTGTTAGACTTTGCAAGTCTAAGTCATTTATACTTCTCAATTTTGATGTTGAAAAATAATTTTTAGCTACCTTTATTTGATATGCTAAAAAATAATTTCAATTACTTTTACTTGACGTGTTGAAAAACATTTTACATTATTATTAGTTGTTACTAATCTCTCTTTTTATTTTCAGGATTTTATTCTTCTCTCAAAAGATAGTTAAAGAAGATTGTTATATTCTATCAAGATTACATTTAGATCACTACTAATGATTTAGTTCTTATCTCTTGTAAATAAACTTAGATAATCTTTAATCTAGATTTTTTTATCAAAACAATGAGGCAGAAAAATCGTTTAAAGAAAAATAATTTTTCATACCATGAATCAAAGTCACTTTGATGCGTAAAAGAACCTTTTCATATGTCAATCGAAGTCACATCAATGTATGAAGTATAAACCGGGTTACCAAAAGTTTTGACAAATTATTACTTTGATACTATAATCAATGTAAAGACTGTGTACAATAGATCGTACATCATTTACACATCGATGCATTAGTTAAATTGGTATATCCTAATCGATGTCACTTCGATGCAGTAACAAAAATCAGTTATTTAGTTATAGACCATTATAGTAGTTATAACCAACCAACTACTTCTTCTATAAAAATAGTTTTCTCATCATTAAACAACGATTTTCAATACATTTTCAAGATCTATTTTCTAAAAGAGCTTTACACAATTTTCACACTACGTCATTCTATTTTCTAAGAATCCAATCAGGTTTTTTGGATTAAGATCACCTAAGTCTATCTTTGTTAGTTGAGATTGTTATCTCAAACTCTAGTATTGTATTACTTACCTCTGTTCTACTATTATTTCTTTCTTTTAAGATTTCTAGGGATTTAGAAATCTTGTATAGATTAGCAAGAACCTATAATTCTTGTGTTTTTCTTAGGTTTAGAAGAGCCTGTGTAAATTCTTCTAGGTTAGCAAGATATCTGGTAAATTCTTGTGTAATTGTTGAAAAGGTTGGCATTTCAGGAGCCTGCCAATCTTGATAGTTTTTGTTTTAATTTTAGAGGTCTTTCGATTGAGAAAGATCAAGTGGAGTAGACTTGAATTGTGGTTTCAATTCAAGTTGAACCACTTTAAAAATCTGTGCCTTAATATTTTCTTTTCTATATCTGCATTTTATTATTTCTATTATCAATTTTAGATTATTACATTTAAAAGAAGAGATTAAAATAAAACAAAGGTGTATATATTTCTCCAACGAGAAAAAGGCAAGATCCAATTAAATGCATTTAATTACTTTCCACTATATAAATTCTACCCACTACACATTTTGGGACCTAGTAGTTAGTATCATAGCTTTGGCTCTTGATACACCTTTGTTTAATTGAGTAAAATGTATTCAATCTCACCTATATCTTTGGAAGGTTCTTTTTTAAATAATCCACCTCTCTTTGATTCTGAGAACTTTTATTTTTAGAAGTTTAAGTTTAAAATCTTTGTTGAAGCCTTGG
>JANHAO010020871.1:0-12702 GCA_026873985.1 Saraca asoca | reverse complement strand
TACTTAGTTTCTACCATCCTCTTTCTACAAGTGATTATTAAGCAATAACCATATTAAACTCTAAATCAAATGAAGCCATTCAATTAAGAATTCCAAATAAAATAGAGAGGAAAAGAAAGGAAATGAGAAACAATTGAATTGCAAGTTGAAAATAGGATATATACATTAACCTTCAAGTTGTCAACCCCTTGGACTGATTACAAATGTTTAGCCTTCCATGGAAGGTAGAAAGTTATAAAAGCTTGCCCTCTGCACTCTAAAAACTCTCCAAAAACTTCCTCAGGACTTAACTAAAAATCCTAAAACTAAAAGGACTTTGCCTTTGGAAAAGAGAAGCTAGCTACTGGTTGGTAGAGTAGGCAATCATGATGGCTGGTGTAGTCTGGTTCCTTGTTGCCACTCCTCTTATGTATAATGTGCCATTGCAGACTACATTCTCTAATTTTTCATTGACTTAATAACCTCCAACTGGTTGAGTATGAGTTGGTGCAAGGGAAAGTCCATTAGGCTCAAGCTTAATCCAATTAGGGCCTAAAAATCCAACTCTGTAGAGGCCCAATTCATTAGTATTATGCCTCTTATTTGTAGCTCCATTTGCACACTCAAAATGATGGATTCAAGTCTGGAAGTCTTCATGAAAGTTGTAGTTTTGTATCTTAACTTCCATTTAGGCTTAGTTTGACCTCATTTGCACTTGTATAGCTCTAGATATTGCCTAATGAATGCTCAGAGGTCTGGCTGCTCAAGACAGGCTAAGGCAGCATTCTGGTTTTGAATTTAACTCCAAATTTAGATAGCCAATTGTGAGATTTAGCCTTGGAGGTCTTCATGAAGTTTGTAGAGCTATGTCTTAGCTTTCTTACAAAATAATAATCACATTAATTAAACAAGTGTAGCTAATTTATAGCCAGAATACAGAAACTGCTCAACAAAGCCAAATACTACAAAATTTTCTCTAATGATGCTAATTGACACCACACTATAAATATATAACAACTCAGCTGAAATTAGTAAGTTTGGACCTTAAAAAGCTTAGTGAGAGGGCAATTAAATGAGTAAAATATTTTGTTATCACCTTCCTCTTAGGACATGTTTATTGTAAGCTTATTTTGAGCTGTATTTTTAAACTTTCATATGTACATTCACCTCATTGAACGAGGATTTTTAATGAATTTTCATATTTCCTCACTTTTCCAAGTACGCCACATTGGACATTTAATAGGTTACAGATGATAACATGTAGTTGACTTGAATAAGTTCCTATAAACCATGACTTAATAAAACATTAGTTAAAATGTATGCGTAGTAAGTTAATTGACTTCAGTTAGTAAAGCATGATTAAAAAGGATATGTGCCAAGTTAAATGGCCAATAGATCAGATAAAAGTTATGCCTTTGTTAGTACAAGATGAGCACCCAGGTAGCTCACATAAGAGTTATGCCTCAATTGGTATAAGTTGTGTTCAGATATGTCACACAAGAGTTGTGCCTCAGTTAGCACGAGTTAAGTGCCTAGATAGGTTATATGAGAGCTACATTTGAGCTAGTATGCAATAACTTTGTCAAATTGAATGCTTCTTCCAGATTAGATGGGTGATTGTTTGCTTCTGGATTAGAAAGGTGATTGCTCACTTCTGAATTAGATGGGTGAACTCACACCTGGAGTAGTGAGGCGAAAGCTCACTATCAAATGAGTAGGGCAAGCACGAATGCACCTCCAAGTAGTAGTTCGCATGAATGTGATGCCAAGCAGTTAGTTACATAAATGTAGTGCCAAATAGTAGGTCACATAAATGTGGTGCCGAATAGTAGGTCACACTTTAGTAATTGTGTTGCTCAGTAGGTCATGCCACAACAATCATGTTGCTCAGTGGATCGCGCCACAACAATTATGTTACTCAGTAGGTCGCACCACAGCAATCGGGTTACTTAGTGGGTCGGCCACAACAATTATGTTGCTCAGTAGGTCGCGAGTCTTAGCTCTGGCCTTTTAATCAGGATTAGAAGGTTGAGCTGAAATTTATTTAAAATATAGGTGCAAATGTTCTGTATTCCAAGCTTATGAAACTTCAGTAGTAAGTTCCATTCCTAAGTCTTTCTGGATGATGTGTGGGCCCTTCTAATTCAATCCTAATGTCTCATTACTAGCCTTACGAGCTCTAGGAGAATAGGGTGAAGTAGGCGATCATTGATAATGTAGTCCTTATTTGGGCCTTCCTGTGTAGTATTTTGCTAAAAAATAGACATAAAAATGTGAGGAAAAACTTAGGTGCCTTTATTGATTTCTAAATACTACTATAGAATTACAAGCACTAGAACTGTTATTATTATGGTTGTTAGGGCTACTAAGGTCATTGCCCAGTGTCCAACATTTCGAAGTATTATGCCCAACCTCATGGTAGTAGGCATAAAACTTATCTATGTCCTTGAGATTGTTAGGGGTCTTTAAGGGTTTAGGTTTCTTGAAGTCCTCCCTTTCTCTCTCCATTGTGAATATCCTATCTTAAGTGTTAGATAGAATGCTATAGTTGTTATGGTAACCTTGAGATTGAGGTCGCTCAATCCTGGCTTTCTTTGTAGGCTAGTTATCAGAGATATCCTTATCGTTTCTGCCATTGCTCCTCTTTTTATTCTAATCGAAGCTGTTTACCTTGTCCTTATGATTGGACTTCATTAAGCCAAAGGTCTCCTCCCACCTAATCTGTTTAGTAGCTTGTTCATAAAACTTGCCTAGGTTCTATACTGGAGATTTGTATATGTTCTTATATAACTTCCCATCCTTACGGAGTCCTATTGATATTATTGTCAGGATACTCTCTTTGGATGGATTCTCCACATTTTTGACCTCGTGCCTAAACCGGATGATATAGTTTTTCAACAATTCATCCTTCTACAAGAAGACTATTGCAAGGTGGCAGGATGATGCGAACTGTCACCTTAATGATTTATACTGGTTGATGAATCTTCTCTCGCACTCTTCCCAATTGCCAATGCTGTGAGCTAGGAGATTCCTGAACTATGTTTGAGGTATGTCTCCTAGTGTAGCTTGGAAGATGTAACATTTAACTAGGGGCTGATTGTCTGAAGATCAATCTGTACATTGAATGCATCTAAATGGTTGTATGGATCACTATCCCCATTGTACTATAGGAACGTGGGGATTTTAAACTTGTAAGGGAAAGGCTGTGTCTCAATTTCTCTAATGAATGGTGTCCTCCCTTTATAGTGGTCTCGACTATGCTGAATTTGAGGGCACTCCTCTAATTGTTTTACCCTCTGGAACAGCTCTTCTGCCATTGGGTTTTGTGTCATGGATTGCTGGCTAGAAGATTGCTAGTTCCTTTGACCTTTCTGGTCATGGGAGTAGCGACCTAAAGTATACCCCCGACTAGTTTTATTCAAGCTTTTTGTCTGCAATGAGTTCTCACATCGCTGACCATTATGATCCTCTCGTGCTCGATGGACCTCTAACTTTGTCAGTGAGTTAGAGGAGTGAGCCAAATCAGTGTGCTATTGGACTCCTTTGGGTGCAGTGACTTGCTTTTGCATACCCAGGGCTCGTGCCTATGTCAGCACTTTAATCGCCTTAGCCAGTTCTCTCACTGTGTTCTCAAGTGTTTCCTGATTTTGGTGCCACATTTGCACTTCATCAGTTCTAGGAGTAATAATAATAGGCTACCGATGGGCTGTTGGAGGAAAGCTAGTGGTAATACCCATAGTGGGGATGGTGATCTACCTACCATAGAGAGAACCGGTTCCTGCTGCTGTTGTATGTGACCTTCCGACTAGTCAATTGGAGTGTTTGAACTTCTGGTGGTTCTTCAGCTTACCATCACAATTGAATGGAAAATCAATTAGAATACATTTTAAGGCCCTTCCTCTAGCACCAAAATGTTGATGGCAAAATCTGATTAACCAAAAAAGTTTTGTAAACCCCAAACTGCAACTTGGTAAGTGTAAAGAGTGAAAGAAAGATAGTGAGAGAGAATAAGAACAAGGAAAATCATGAGCTTTTTAACGTGATTTGGCTAAAGTTAATCGACCCCTACCTCCATAGTAATTTATTCCTCAGTCTATTTTGCTAAGTGTATTTGTATTTGTTTATACAGGTTTGTATGGTGATTTTCTCAGAGCAATCGTCCTCCCTTTTACAATGATCTTCGCCCCTATTTATAGTGGTGAGGGGTACAAATTGACTGTAAAATAGTAATTGAAAATAATTAATTAATTGCAAGTTAAAGTCTATAAGTTGATTCATGTAAGTTGGTCCCTCATCGAATTTAACCATAGCAAGCTTCTGGATGGTAGTTGGAGAAGTCTGCTTCAAGTTGTAGGCTAGGCCTTATCTTCAAAGACCTGAGGTTACTACTTTGACCCCTGTTGGCCAGTGACCTGAGTCAACATTTGACAAGCTCGTGCCTTGCTCTAGCAACTTCCATCCTGGGTAAACTGGGTCTTTATGAGCTGAACCAGTCCACTAGGCTTTTGCCAGCCTATTTGCATGGTTCTAAAAATACCCACAACAGGTTTTGAGTTTAATTTGATTCTTGGTTAAGCAATAAAAAAAGGAATGAAACTTTTGTATCTATGATCAGCCACTAAATTGAATGTAAAAGTCCTTTAGAATGAATCTTTTCCACTTTAAGTTTCCCTTTTTATATTTAATTCTATTTGTTTATGTTGTTGCCAGTTGCTTATTCCTACATTCAAATTAGATAACCAACATTCCCTTCTCTTTTACTTGTTTACATTGAATTAATCACCAGTCTCTATGGATCGATCTAAACTTATCCTACTATGAGCTAAGATAGTTTAGTATATTATCTTTGTTAGTTTCG
The DNA here is from genome assembly GCA_026873985.1 of Saraca asoca. Classification (NCBI taxonomy): domain Eukaryota; kingdom Viridiplantae; phylum Streptophyta; class Magnoliopsida; order Fabales; family Fabaceae; genus Saraca; species Saraca asoca. Next base: position 7,865 of record JANHAO010020871.1, on the reverse strand, counting down.
ATAAATGTCAGTCCATATTTAACATGGGGCAGTCTTTGGGTGGTGGAGTCTAAGCAATAGAGAGATGTGGGGTTAGGAGAGATTCAAGAACTTACAATCTACTTATCTCCATGCATAGGTCATTTTCTACTAACATGTTAATCCCGTTGAGATCTAATTGCATTATGAAAAACCACATCATTTCTTGCTTCCCACACCCATTTGATTATGATAGTAGTAATAGTAGCCACTTTAGGCTTGAGTTCCACGCTTGAAATATTCCCCAACTTATCATTCACTTGTAACACTGCTACTAGAAAATCCAAGGATTAGAAAATGATACATTCTTAAGGTGTACAACTAACCTATGAAACCAAATTAATCTAATGACAACATAGATAGCTATAATGTGTAAATCAATTTTTGCAATGTTGCATTAAGGGCTAGTGGTTTCAGTGAGGTGGGCATAGGTTTGCATACCTCCATAAAATGACTTTTTAGTAAATAGTGAATTTCAGAGTTCCAAAGCATATCTAAGATCATAGCTTCATCTTGGTCAAAATAATACATGTTTCTAGCATGGTAGGCCGATCGCACACTGAACAAGCAAGAGGACTCCAGAATCCAAGCTAACTTATCCTTTCCAAATTTAGGAACTCTAAGTTCAACGACTTTGTCTACATCTTCCTATATGAATATGCTCTGAACCATGTTTTCATTCCAGATTTTAGTTTATGGATGCCACAAATCTTGGATTCTAATATTTATAGAGACTGAGACTAAAATAGTGGGCCTAATGTTTCTAACCAATAGTAACTAAGGGACATTAATAACGAATAAGTTCCCATCTCTAATTGAGAAATAAACCCCCAATTCCAAGGTGGTACTATCCCATTCCACACCCAACTGCCATACCTAAACTAAAATAACTGTAATAGACTATCATTACCAAAGTACTTGGTCAAAAGCATGTAACCCATAACTTGTTCTTGTCAGCCTCCAATTGCCATGCTAACTTAGTAAGATAGGCTAACTTAATCTTAAAAAAGGACCTAAAGCTTAATCCATTATATTGTTTTAGATAACATAAATGCTCTCAACCCACTGGTGTGAAGTAATGGGTCTTGTCATCAGTCACATTCCATCAAAACCTATAAGTTAGTGAATCTAGTTTATTGCAAACAAAGTTTAAAACATTCATAATTGACATAGTGTGTAAAGGTAAATATTATATCATAGATGTTATTGATATAGAACGACCACCCTATGATAGTGTTATTCGCTTCCAACCCTGAAACCTTGACTGAACCTTGTTTATGAGATATGTAAAGTCTATGGTTTTATTTTTTGATAGAAATATGGGAATGCCTAGATACCTAGCATCATGACTATATGTCTATGCACACTTTCTTAGTAGTGTTTGCAAAATAGAAAATACCATATTTGTTGTAATTGAGTAATTGACCAGACCATAGCTCATATACGCTGAGACATTCTTTAAGAATTCTGAACATAAGATAAATAGGTATGGAGAGATAGGATCTCCTTGGCACAAGCCTTTAGAAGGATTAAAATGACCATGAGGACTTTCATTTAACAATATGGAGTAAAATAATAATGAAAGGCATTGATAAATCTAATTTACAAACTTATTTGAATGACCAAAAAGAGTAATACCTTAACTATAAAATGCCATTCAACCTTGTCATATACTTTTTACATATAAAGTTTTATTCCCATAAGGCCACCCTTATCCTACTTCTTTTTAATTGTTGTAATAAGTTCTTGTTCAAGTAGACTATTCTCATGAATCCACCATACTGGCACAAATGCTAATTGAGAAGGAAACAACCAAGTGTTCAAAGGACTCTCCTATACGATTAGCTAAAATCTTTAAAATAACTTTGTAAATAAAGTTATAGAGGTTGATAGGTCAAAAATTAGTAAAAGAGTAAGTACCTATAATCAGAGAAAGATTGTACCAATCTTACTTCATCATTGCCAACCATGTCCCAGCTTTCCTAATTAAAAATGCTTAGAAGTCCATATGGTCCTAAAGCCTTATGGGGGTTCATGCCTTAACAATAGGATGAATCTCCTTAATAGTTATGTTTAGTGTCATCATACAATTTTCCTTATTTGTAATCTCACACTAAATCAAGTTATCCAAGTCCTCAGGCAAATAAGAGTTTGCACTGGTACAAAGGGTTTTTATAGTTTTTCATAAAATTGTCTTTAATAGCATCACAGTCATTGATCCATTCTACTTCAGAAATTTTAATCTGAGTAATGTTATTTCTACTATAATAGACTATCGTAGACAAATAGAATAACCTTGTATTTATATCACCCTATTCAAGCCAAATTTCCCTGGATTTTTACTTCCTGATCTCTTCTTCATGTTTCAATTGTTCATCTAATTCAAACTCTAGCTATTGTTGAAGGTTTAGATTCTATATAGTGGCTGGCTTGCTCTTGACTACCTCCAATATAAAATTCAGTTGACTAATTTTAATGTGAGTGTAACCAAAATGCTCTATGTTCCATTTTCTAAGTCGTTTTCTAACCATCTTGCATTTCTAGACCAACTAATAGGAAAAAGACCTTGAAACAACATTCTTCCAAGCTAATTTAAACCTCTTGCAATCTACATCTTGGAGGCAAGCTGAAATGAACCTAAATTAGCTTAGGGCTTTTGTCCAAATCAAAAATAGTATCGAGCAAATTGGACTGTGATTAGAATGGTGGGATGTAAGATGCAATAATCTTGTTGTCAAATAAGTTGCTCACCAATTTGGACAACAAACAGTGTGATCAAGCCTTTCCTTTATATGTTGATCATCAGACCTTTTATTTGTCCACATAAGAGCTAGATCTTGATAGCTTACATCAAATCCCCTAATGTGTTAAACAAATTCCCAAAAAATAACATTATGAGAATTACTAGCAGGATTTCACTTATATTTGTCAAAACTAGTTAACAATGCATTAAAATCCCCTATTATTATCTATGGTAGCTTAAGATGACTACTAAGCCTATATAAGCCATTCCATAAGTCCCTCTTTTTTGCATGATATGGTGACCTGTACACAAAAGTTGCATTATAACTCTTATCAATTTAAGAATCAAGAACCTTGGCATGAATAAACTTGTTGGTAACCTCTAATACCTGTAAAGACAATTGAGTGTCCCCAAGAATAGCCAATCCACCTCTTCTTCCCATAGCCTTGACAATATAGTAATTAGTATAACTAATGCATTTAGATACATGATAAATTTGTTATGTAACAACCTTAGTTTCACATAGGAAAATAACTTCAAGCATGTGCTTCCTTACTAGAGCCTTAATGGCCCTAACTGGCTAAGCCTTATTTAGACCTTAGTAGTTCTAACTCAAGGTTTTTATGGTGCCTAGTAGGGTATGTATTGGCCCGCCTCCTCAGCCTTACTCAGTTTCTAAGACTGTTTAACATTGCCACTTGCTTGCATCCCCCAAACCACTTTGCCCTTCCGAGCTTTAGACTTCCAACTTCTAGAAAATCTAATCATAGCATTTGAATTACCTATAGATCCATCCACTAAGACAACATCCCATTGGTTAGAATCATGTTCACCTCCTAAGCGTTTGATTAAAAGCTCACTTTAAGCACTATCATCTATTCCTAAGCATTTCTTTCTTTTATTTTAGATGGTTGACAAAGTTAAAAGTGAATTTATTTTAACATTAATATCTCTACCCTCCTTAGTTACAACATTAAGATGCCTAATTATAACACTCTTATTTAACAATTAAGGGAAATTTGGCACACAAGCACTAGACTCTACTTAAATGTCTATAGGTTTACTCATCTTATGTACTAGAACATATGTATTGGACCTAACTTTATTAATCCCATGTGGCCTAAGGATAGGCTTAGTTTGGGAATACCTTGGTGTCATATTAGAATCCATAAGCTTTTGATGAAGAAAACACAACATTATTAGTAGTAGTTATTATAACACCATGTTGGATTTCTCTATAACATCTTATATATCCCTCTCTTTTACCCTTAAATAATTCAAAGCTAACTTAGTTTCATCAGTTCAGTTAGCCACAAACCTACTAATACATGCATACATAAGTTAATGAGATCATGAAGTTTTGGAGCAAGACGAACCCCTAATTTAGAGTTATATCTCTTATGCTCAAGGGTATTAGACTTCTAGACATGAAGATTATAGCATTCTTGATAGTTATGGTTAGTAACCCTAAAACTTTAATAGAAATACTATAATTTCTTATAATGGAAACTAACCCAACATTTATCCCTGTCATTTCTAAGTAGCCAAAACCTAAGTTTTAGAGGACAATAAACTAAAATTAACTCATCTAGATGCAGATATGGTCTTAGCACTACCCTTTATAAACTAAATCCTTAAACTCTAAAATTGTCTCAAATGACTACCAATGAGTTCAACATTCTCAACAATAAAAAATTCTAATAGCAAATTATGTACTTGAACCTATAAGGTAATAGTTGACATATCTACATCATCCAAACTCAATAAGGGATCCCAGGGCTTCACATTGAAGAACTTCCCTATAAAGTGCCAAGGAACCTTGTCAATAATCAGATCATAATAAGACTTGGAATTAGTTGAGATTAAGTACACATTAGAGCCTACACTTGAAATCATCAGTCTTTCATCATATTCCCATACATTTTGCATCATTGTTCACATAGTCCTACAATTTAAAGTTTTCAATCTAAAAAAAGGCCAAGAATTGTATAATTAGAATGATAAACTATTCTCTTTTGTTTTTAGACAAAACCAACCAACCAATCAATCTATGTCATCATGGCTGACACAGCCCAACATAAATGTCTAGGACTATAACCACTTGACCTTAACCATTTGACTATGATTGTTTATTGGGGCCAAGAATCGATTAAGCAGACTTAACCCTGAAACATTAGTTTATTCTCCACTCCTCTATATAAACCAAGATATGCACTCTTGATAGGGAGCTTCACTTCCATTCTCCTATTACCTTCTCACAAAGTTACTAACTTAACCATCAGAGTACTCTCCAGAGTCTCAACTCTAGTTGCTAATTTTCTTATTTTATAGATCTTGAAGATCTAAATCTTGAACTTAAAGATCAATCATTGGCGCCATCTATGGCTTTCCCAGCCACCAATATCTCTTCAATCTTATTCTCATTGATGGAGGGATCCCATTTTAACAGAAGATCACTGTGCAAGAGAGGGAAGGATACTTAACCAAATTCACCACGTTGATGGCATTGATAAATTTCATGACAGTGATTTTGAGTTCACAATGTTTTGTAAGGCTTCGAATGAAATTTTCTATGATAGTCATATCACCCAGTAGCTTGCTAAGTTCTTCATTGTTCCTGATAGCCAATTAAATATGGCATAGCAAGCCAAGAAAATTAGGAGACAAAATCTGAGCTCCAGAAATGTGAAAATATAATCCATGTGGATAAAGCTTTCCTAACTCCATGAATCTTGCGGGGAACAATTATTAACACATGGAGTTGACTCATAACTGAAGGTTTTCAATTAATTAACCCCTAAAGATGGGTGATATCTCTACTTTCTTATGGATTATAGATTTCACAAAGCCAAACAAAGTCGATCACTATAGATTGATGACTGGAGCATCATGAATACTATTGTAATTCTCCATATATTGGTAAATACTATTACCAAAAACACATACATTGCTAAAAACACATATATTGGAGTAACTTTCCATCAAAGTTGATCATACATTGCAAATCAAAGATCAGAGCATCACAAATCAAACACTATTAAAAATTCAGTCAAGCCTTAGATAGAAGATAACTTTGATTGCAACAAACCAAATAAAAAATTTGAAAAGAGTGAGAGTCACATAACTTTCATTTGTTATTTGGACACACTAAATGTGTCTCCTTTCTATTTTCTTGATGCTTAAAATTAAAGAAACCTATTAATTTAAAATGACATTGAGTTGAAGACCTTGGCTACTTCAACAATGTCAAATAGAATGTTTAAGCCATGGCATTGGGAATTAGCCTTTATTGATAAGAAGCACAATTAAATGCAATTAGAGGATATTATTTTTCATCTTTTAAGGCCATTATACTATAAGTCCTCTTAATATCAAGTGTCTATATTTCTTCAAAATTCTTATGGGATTGTATTATCTCTCTAGGCTTGATGTTGTAATGTTTTACTTCTCTAAAAGTTAAAATGTCACTATAATAGCTTATAAGGGTTAAGTAGATGCCTACTTTCCTGAATTTGCTTACATCCTCCTTCAAATGTATGACTTCCTTTAATTTAAGTGTCAGAGTTTACACAATAATCCTTGCATTTTATGCTAAAGGAATCGAGACTATATATCTTACAGGCTTGCTCATCTTTATATGACATGCTTATTGTTAAAAGAAAAGAGTAAGACACTTCTTTTAAAGATTATTTTAGCATATATCAAGCTATTGCTTAAAGAATTATGTCATGCTTGTTGCTACAATTTATTACCGAAAGTTGATACAAAAAGACATGTTCACATAATTTTGTACTAACTTGTAGTTATCTCTTTATGTGAGGGAATAAAAAATATGCAAAGTTCGATGCTCATTCTAAAAATACCGTTTGACCCAAAAGCTTGGAAAACAATGAACTTTCCAACCCATAAGAAAACGACCCACTAAAAAGCAAGTACATGTAGATGTTAATCAGATAGCTAAAAGTCATCCAAAAATAGGGGACTCGCGTAGAAAAACATAACAAGTACCATTCCTTGCTCTCTAATACACACTGATTTATGCTCTTCTTAAGTGATAACTAACTTAAATATCGAAGTGTGCTTAATGACTCCATCTTCATTTATAGCTATCTTTATTCACTATGTAGGTTCTCTTAGCTAAGACTAATGGACCTAAGCAAATAAAGCTCACACTAGCCAAATAATCGGAGGCCAAAAAGAAAGAAATGAAAACTTAGAATGATGAGCTTAGAATGATGAGCTATGTGTTCAATTGATCAAAGGAAAGGAAGAAAATAGTGAGAAACAATAAAAAAATTAAAAAAGGTTAAGCTATGAAACCAAGCCTAAGGAGATCCTTTAACATTAACTTAAAACCAAGCCGTCCCCTTAGTAACATGTCAAGCTTGAGTAGATCCCTTGACACTAATACAAGAACGAGTAGACCCTTTAGTAACATATCAAACTAGAACAGATCCTTTAGCACTAATGAAAGACTAGACAGATCCTCTGGCATTAAATCAAGATCGAGCAATCCTCTTGGTACTATATCAAGCTCAATCAGCCCCCTTAGCACTAAAACAAATCCAAGTACTTCCCTTAGTATAAAAAAATGCCCAAATGGCTCCTTCAATATTGTTATACACCAAAAATGTCCTCGCTTGGACGAGTCCCCTAGTACCCCGAGAGCCTGAGGATCAGTCCTCGCATCTCAGCAAAGAGCCTTCGAAGGCTCCAGACAAACAACAGCGAGCGCATCAGGCACCAGATCCTGTCCCGACCGCCTCGCCGCGCAGTGGTTCGAAGGGCCACACCTCAGCGATTACGTGACATAGCGACAACAGGCTCAGACGTCAGGACAGCGACCGCGCCCCCTCGCCACAACAAGCCTAAAACGGCTTCCCCGAGAAGCTCTCGCTTGAGATAGCAAAGCATTTTGCCTGACACAATAGCAGCTACGAAGCCTACTTGTCGGCCTAAGAAGGCCTGCTTCACAACCCATTTTTGGAACACATACCTCTTAGTGTCTTTTCCCATTTTATTGATGTAACACAACTGTAGTTAGCATTAAATGCATTAAATACTTGCGTGCTCTCCTTCTTCTATAAATAGGATTGCCTTGTTA
>JANHAO010020870.1:0-12703 GCA_026873985.1 Saraca asoca | reverse complement strand
CCTGTGGGATCGACCCGTATTCACCGGTACTAGCTACAACTACGCCGTGCACTTGCGGTTATTTTAAAATGTACAACAAGTTTGTGCACATCACTTATGTATAATTATTTGCACTTACTATCATAAGCACTAGTAAACTGCTACTCATTGAGTAAAAAAAACACCCTTTTATTTTAATTTTATTTTTCATGTGCTTTGGAAGGTTTTCCAAATAGATAATGACCAAGAGAACTTGTATAGAAGATTGTATTTATATTCGGGTAGTAGTCATATAGAGAGTCTTTGTTATGATAGATAATGTAAATATAAAAAAAGATTACCTTGGTTAGAGTTTGAAATCTTATGTTTCTCATATCTATTATGTTGTATGTGTGAATTGCAATGACATGGATTTATCAAGTTTGAGTGAAAAGGAATTGTGGCGCCATCTCGAAGGATAGTTCCCATGTCATTCATGTATACCTAGTAGGGTCAAGAAAAGGAAACACAAGAAGGAAAAAGGATGTGAGAACAAGACATAGGGGACCAACCCCTTCATCTGAATATAACTATTATACTCCATTGATGACAATGAAAGAACACATTCTCTAGAATGTCAAAAAAGATTTTACTATTCCTACTTTAAACTATTAAATGCTATACTATATAAATGAGATAGATCAAAGTTAGATAGGTATCACCAAGTTCATGGTCATGACACCAAAGACTATGTCAACCTAAGGGATATCATAAAGGACATTTGTTCTACATGAGCATATGAAAAGTTACCAAGGAATACACTATAAAGTAATAATGGGTACTTCGCATTGATTGCATCATTTGATTGGTTAGAAAGCATCTTTGGTAATGTTTACTAACTATTCAAACATTTTAGTCAATGTCAGGTATCCATTACTATCTATAATGTTCTCCTTCAAGGTTATCATTACTAACTAGTAATGTTGTTTGACTAGCGAAATGTTGCAATGAATGTTGCAGTCGATATCAAGTACTTGCTACTTTTTATAGCATTTTCATTCAAGGTTATTGTTGCTAATTGTCACATCCCCAATAATGGGAGTGAGACCGGCTTGGGTTACTCTGGTAGTAACCCAAGAACCCTTGAATTTCATGTATTCTTGAAACCAAGAAAACAAACATTCAAACTACATGTCTTTATAAATGATTTTAAAAAAATCCCAAAACTTCAAATGAAACCATGAAATATAGTGTGCTTAGTAATTTAAAATCTAAAATAATGAAACATGCTTTTTAAGAAAAAAACTAGACTCTAAACTTTAAAACTATAGTATAATAGCATTAGCTTGGCTTGGCTTGGATATCTAAACATCAACATACTATATCTATATTCAAAAGTTATACCATATCCCCAAAATTAGGCATATGACTAAATAAAATCACTAAGTGGTGACCCAAGAACCATGAACCTTTTCATTCTTTCATAACATATTGAATGCAACAAATATAATTGCACACATTTAAACATGAAAATACATACACCAACATAAATGGTTAATAACTATATCATGAACTATTGAATGCCCCCATGACATTCCTTACAGTCGTGTCTTCCTATACCACACCTGATCACATGTGCCACCAACATATTTGCTTTATAGTGGCGACCTATCAAAGATCACGTAACTAAATATAATTGAGTCATCTTCTTGGTGTACATAGGTTCCTTTTGTTTCCACGAACAAGTTACAACCACAAACATCTTTGTTTGAAGAATTGTCTAACCTTCAATTTGCCTATACATGTACCATTTTACCCTTCTGATGTTTAATTGTCTAATCTACACTTAATCTATCATAAACCTTTTAGTCACTAGAATTTCATACCTAGCTTATTAATCATTGCTACTAGCATTTAGCTTACGTGTATTACTTTTTAAGTGTCTCTAGCTCATATGTTTAATTCATAAACATGAAAAGTTAGAATTTCTAAATGTCTAACTAATCTCTAGTTCTAACCTTAAACCACCCTACCACATGCATTCAAATACATTCATATTCACACAAATCACATAAACATAAATAACATATGTCTTTAGGACTATCTCTGAATCATCATCTTTTATTTACCTTTGTTTGTAATTTCCAATGCATAGAAAATACATGTATAATTTTGAAAATAGCATATTAATATAACTTTATACATAAATGGAACCAGTCAAAGTAGAGCCCCCATTCACCTAATGTGGAAAGGCTTTTCCCTTCAGAACTTTATGCATGAACATTTGGATAGTCCAAACTACATAGGAAATGATGTAGACCTCTTACAAGAAAATTACACTGATTAAAAACCAATTTTTAAACCCTAATAAGATTAGAATAATTGATAACATAATTTTGACTGAATAAGTTACCTTGATTAAGCTTCGAGGCTTGATGAATTATCGAGACCTTCCTTTAGCATCACTCTAGCCATTAGAGAGCTTTTAGCCAATGTATGATTGCATTTTTATAATTCTTGATAGGCTAGGGTATTGTGTCTTCTACAGTCAGTTGGTCAACTAGTCACTTACTGGTGGTTGACTAGTCACTAACTGCTAGTTAGCGTAGATTAGAGACTGACATTTCCCCTTCCTAGTGACCTAGTTGGCCCAATTCTAGATCCAATCTATTCTAATATAGTAGAGGTGTTACGAATTCTTACCTGGGATCAAGTGCTAGGTGACAAAAGCAAGGGTTGCATAGGTACCTATATTTGAAAATATAGAAAAGAGAGGTGAATACAACTACTCAATGAGAAGAAATCTCCACCTTTAACCTTATGGGTGGAAATTCTTTAAGGCTATATATGCAACATAAGAAAATATAATTTTTTTTGAAATAAATTCCTCTTAAGGAATAATAACATTCAACACATTACACATAGTCATAATAACATACCCATGAAGACATTTCCTAGTCATTCATGAAAACATAATATGATAAAACCAAAATAAATAAAATAAAGTATTTAATATCATGTTCAAAACTTTCCTTTAATTTTTAAAGCATTTTCTTGAAAACCATGATTATACAAAATAAAATAAAATAAAGCTTAAAACAATGTTCAAAAGCTTCATCTTATTTTTAAAGCATTTTCCTGAAAACCATGGACAAAGGATATGTGACCGTATGCCAAACCATAAAATTATTTTCTTGAAAACCTCTTTTTATAACTGGTGATTAGATAAGAGAAAGGGAAGGATTGTTTGCCTACACATTGCCTACCTTGCCTTGCTAATAAAGTGGCCTACCTTAAAGAGGGAAGGTTCACTGTGGAGACACAACCTTTGTCATATCTAAGATCTCCCTTAGGATGCTTTGTCTTTGATATGGCATGGGCGAAATGCATCGCTAGCTCTCATGTGGCCACAAATTGCACTTATCATAGCATTCCTTGGGTAGCTCAATTAGCAGTTGTCTCTGCTCTGATTATACTTATATTGATTCCTTGGTGTACCTAAACCATTATTCTCACTAATGGTTTATGGGATTCTAACATGACTCTCCCCAAAAACATAAATTCTTATTTCATATTTCAAAACTTGATTTTGAAAGAAAAATATAAATAATGTGCCATGCGTATGTATGCATATATATACATATAAATTAAATATCCCTTTCAAGAAAACTTTATATAAAAAACCACATCATATATGTATTTTTATCACATACTCTATAAGCATATTTATACATTCATGACATTGAACATCCTAAGCGTACTTCTAGTGCTCAAACAAACATGAAAATTATATTATTCAGTTTTTCATTCAACAAGTCTATTAGCTACCTAGTAATTAATTAACTAGAAATAAAATAAAAAAATAAAAAGTTAGTAAAATAAAGTAAAATAAATTAAATTAAAATAAGTTCAATAAAATAAAATAAAATAAAATAAGTTAAATAAAATAAGAACACAAACATATAGAAGTATCATGATATGTATCCTTGAAAACTTAAAATTAATAAATCATATTTCATATATTAGTGTTGTCAAAACCATTCAATGAATAACATAAAATAAAAACTCTTTTCATTTCATTTACATCAAGGTTCAACATAGACCTACAGGTCTCTAGTCTTTACTTATCATGTCAACATGTTCAGTCTATAGCATGGTCAAATAGTTCATACATCAGGCCTAATCATGTTTCTAGAGCACAATCAATTTCATGTAGGCCCAAACAAAGGGTGGATGACAGTAAAACATAAATCTTTCTCTAACTTTAAACTAATGAATGTATAGATCAATAAGCTAATTATGAGATTTACATGATTCACATAACAAAATTCTTTTGGGGTTACTTTTAAAGCATAATACTTTATACTTATAATTTTTCTATTAAAAACAAGAATAATCAAAAGGGGAGATTCCCATTCAACTTTGAATGAGAGTGTTTTCCTAAAACCAATCACATAAAAAGATCCCTTCTTGAGATCTTGTTCCTATTCAACATAAAAATCATATACCTAAAAAACAAAACACAGAAAGTCATAATCTAAACATAAAAAAAGGTAAATTTGAGCTTCGGTTGATAAATATACCTTTGATTTAATCTTCTATTATAGGCAAAAAATGGCCTCAAGAGAGCGTGATAGATCCGAACCTGCCAGAGGCCAGATCGTCCAGCTCGTTGAAGATACCCAACAAACTCCACCTCGCTCACTACGAGATAGCAATACAGCGAGGTGATCATAAGACCAACTCGTCAAGTAGTCAATCATCCTGCTTGAGCTCGCTACCTCGCTACAGCAGCACTAAACTCGCTACAACGACCTTCCGTAACAACCCTAAGCTAGGAATCCCAACTCAAGGTGACAAACACCTCACACGGTAAAGCAATGCCCAGTGATAGACACATATAAATACAAGTCCACAATCGACCTGAGGGGCCCACCTCGCAGCCTATATCCTACAACAGCTGGACTATAGTCTTTTACTATTTTTTCCATTTATATCTTGATGTAATACAACTGCAGTTTGTAATCATTTTGTCTTATTCTCCCTTTCATTAAATAGGAAAGCTTTGTTAGAAGGAAAGGGGGCCAAAAACTTGTATGTATAATCTTTTAAGCTATTAATAAAATCTTTGCCATGGACGTAAGGTCTGATGCCGCACAGATTTAGCCGAATAACGTTAAAAACACTATGACGTGCTTCTCCCTCTCCCATTGTCTCTTTACACTTCGGAAGCAGTATAGGATCCTAGAACTCATCCCCCGTTGGCCAGAATCTGGGACTCTCCATGCGAACCATATTCTGACATGAACATCTTGGCACCATTTGTGGGGATCCATATGCTCTCTGAAGTCCCCATTGCAACCTAACAATGGCGAGAGGAAGAGCCACTTGGAGCTCAACCACTCCAGCCCTCTAACCGATGGACACTCCCATTATGGGGGCTTAACAATAGTCTACTATGACTCTTGAAGTTCAAGAGGCTCAAACGCTTGGCCAACCCCACCTGGCACTCGAAAACACAGTAAGAGAGTTGGCTAAAATAGTCAAAGCCTTGGCATAGGCTCAAACTCAGAGCATGCAGAGATAAGAAGAAATTATGGCACAACTCCAACAACTTCGGAAAGAGGCTCAGAAGGAAACTCATGAAGATCATGATAGTCAGCAACTAGGGGGCTCGCAACAAGCAGGAAGCTCCACCCCTCGGTCTGGGACATAGAATCGGATAATGGAAGAAATCCTCTGTAGGATCGAACGGCTTGAAGAGTGTCTGCAACCTCAAAGCCACCAGCCTCGCAGCGAGGAAAGCTCTCCATTTTCTATGAGATTGAGATGCAACCTCTCCCACAGAAGCTCAAAGTGCCCGTGATCATGCTATACGATAGGAATAGCTACTCGAGCAACCACTTAGACGCGTTCAATACCCAGATGGACCTCTAGACAACTGACCCCTTGGTGAAGTGTCGCGTCTTTCCCACCACATTAAGGGGAACATCTCGAGCATAGTTCAGGCGCTTCCCGACTCGTGGCATTAATAGTTCAGAAGATTGCCAAAGGAAGTTTGTTGATCAATACTGAGTGCTGAAGAAATAACTTGCCCCCCTTGCCATCTCACGATGATCTTCCAACGCAAGGGTGAGTCACTCAAAGACTACGTAGCTCTATTCGGGCACGAAGCCAACTCAGTGGAAAATCCTTCTGAGGAAAGTATCTTAACAGTGATCTCAGTGGGACTTCGCAAAGACAAAAAATTATACCAAAGCCTTTACAAGTCCCCAGCTCGAGACCTCACTGAATTCTACAAGCAAACTACCAAACAAATAAGATGGGAAGAAACCTTCAGAATGGAGGAACCCAAGCATAAAGTGGACCCTAGCAGTCCTACCACAAGTAAAAGGAGGGGCAGTAAGAGTCACGATGGCCCCGCTCTTCAACTCGCTAACTAGGCGAAGCCTCAGTGACCTAGAGGCTGCTTCGAAAGCTACAGCATCCTGTTAGATACGTAGGATAGAATTTTTGCCACAAAAAGACACAATGAGGACTTCAGAAGGCCCAGATTGATGAGAGCCACTACCAAGTTTAGAGATCCAAGCAGATTCTGTGCTTACCACAATAAAGCTAGACACACCACCTCAGAGTGTTGGGCACTGAAAGATGCCATTGAAAACCTCATTAGAAGAGGCCAATTATAGGATTATGTGGTAACACCACCAGAATAGCACGCTCGACAGGTTCAGTGAGTTACCACCCGAGAGCCTGAGCCCTCCATCAGAACCATATTCTAATCCTATAACATTCATTGGCCATCAATGGTGATAAGTTGTATCAACTATTGTATGCTGAATCAATGTAAGTTGCCGATTGGCCAAAAAAGGAATTGTCTAGACAAAGAGTTTTCACTCCGTCATTGCAAGGATTCATCCGGGGGTGAGACGGCACATGGCCTACCCCGTTGATACATCCAAAGCAAGCCACATTCCATAAACTATGACCGAAGGCGCAAATTGCCCGACCACTGAGCAACGAGTTTGTTGTGGTACGCGCGTGTGACCTCGTTATGTGACAAGCCATCATCTCAACAACAAAAAAAGAAAAGAAAAATCTGTCCAAGGGTGAGATAGCCTAGAGCCTACCTCGCGTCCGAGGGTGAGATGGCCCCAGAGCCTACCTCGCGTCCGAGGGTGAGATGGCCCAGAGCCTACCTTGCGATAGCACAGACACAAAATCTGTCTGGGGGCAAGACAACTCCAGAGCCTACCTCATGATCGAGGGTGAGACGGCCCGTGAGCTTAACCCGATAGCATTTCCAAACTAAACAATGGACGACTAGCTCGCCACATAGCAGGGACACCAGAATGAACTCATCGTAGCTCTCATGCCACACATACATTCATGGCTGGTATACAGCCAGAAAATCATGGTTCACACACCAGATTTCTCATTAGTCATGGCTCACATGCGACCTGACTTTCACTCATTGAGAATAACCAGATGAAAGGTAGAAAACTAAAGTGTAGCTGATTGGCTAGAGGAACATTTCATTAATCATCAAAAATTTATTAACAGCGATGCATAAAGCATCCATTACAACATTTAGAAAGCTCATACAGCAAAAAGACCTCACTCAACGAGGCAAAATTACATCAGAAGAAGAAATGCAGAAACAAAGGCAAGAAGCTTAAAGACCTGGCATTACCATTCCTGCAAGAAAGAGCAGAAGGCCAGTCAATGAGCTCACACCTACAGGAAGGACAACGACCTCCAGCTGCTCCTGCTTATATTCCTCCAGCGTGTTTACTTGAGTCAGACCCATAGCAAATCAAAAAGCTATAAGAAGCCGAGTGGCCAGGTAGTAGCTCACAAGCAATGCTAGGAGGTGATAATTCAGGATCTGCACAAGACTCCCCAGGAGCCCACTAGATGGATCCTGTGATGAAGCCACATGCAATAGGCTATCCATGCCTCCCGACACTTTGCAACAGACCATCCATGCCTCAACAAGCTTTGTCAAAAGCCAAGACACAAAAATGTAGGGGGCTCATTAGTCTCCTTCATCGAACTTTCTAAGACAAAAGAGGGAAAACCACACAGCTATAAAAAGACCTGCTCGGCCCATTGAAGAATTCAAAAGAAATCCAACTGATCTTCATCCAATGGCTCGAAACCAGTGGTAATGCCACGCCAACGACCAAAAATGGCACACTGAAGAAAGTATAGTCTAAAGTAGAGTGAAAAGACATCTGAAACGGCACTTCAGTCAAGAAAGGACATTGACCGAAGATACGAATTAATCCTCATAAACTTACAACTCCAGGTTCACAAAGCAAACCGAGAGTTGGGGGGCTTATGTTATAGGCAAAAAATGGCCTCAGGAGAGCATGATAGATCTGAACCCGCCAGAGGCCAGATCGTCTAGCTCGCTGAAGGTGCCTAACAAACTCCACCTCGCTCACTGTGAGATAGTAATACATCGAGGTGATCATAGGACCAACTCGTCCAGCAGTCGATCATCCTGCTCGAGCTCGCTACCCTGCTATAGTAGCACTGAGCTAGCTACAATGACCTTCCATAACAACCCCGAGCTAGGAATCCCAACTTGAGGTGACAAACACCTCACATGGTAAAGCAATGCCCAACGATGGACACATATAAATACAAGTCCACAGCCGACCAGAGGGGCCCACCCACAGCCTATATCCTGTAACAGCCGAACTATAGTCTTTTACTATCTTTTCCATTTATATCTTGATGTAATACAACTATAGTTTGTAATCATTTTGTCTCATTCTCCTCTTCCTTAAATAGGAAAGCTTTGTTAGAAGGAAAGGGGCCAGAAACTTGTATGTATAATCTTTTAAGATATCAATAAAATCTCCACTATGGACGTAGGGTCTGGTGCCTCTCGGATTTAGCCGAATCATGTTAAAAACACTGTGATGTGCTTCTCCCTCTCCCATTGCCTCTCTACACTTCGGAAGAAGTATAGGAACCCAGAACTCATCCCTCGTTAGCCAGAATCTGGGACTCTCCACGCTAACCAAATTCCGACGTCAACATCTTCTATCAAGGATCTATGAAGAAAACCTCCTTTTTGTTGTCTTTCTTGCTCTCAAATATGCTTTGGTTGTTTCAAGGTTTTGTTTTGACATTCAAGGGCTTTTTGGTTTTGTATGCCTGATGCGAATTGGTTAACCCCCCAATTCAATCGACTGGCTCCTAATATGGACTGGTCAATTGACTTGTACATTGACCTAGAACTTTATGCTTTCTAATTCTATCCTAACTACATGTTTGGCCTTGTTGCACTGACCTAAATACCCGAATGAATTCCTTCAAAATCTCAAAAAATACTAAAATACACGTATGTTTATTGGAAAAAGTTTCAAAAGAATATTAGATTAAAAAATTGTTTCTCCTACTACATTAAAAGTGTAAAAAACCTATCTTGTATTGGTTGAAAGCATCCTAATCAAGTAGGTCAAGGCAAGACTAAGCAAGAAAATATTGATATAGAATATATTAAGAATTTTTAAATGTAATAAATCATAATGATAATGCTATTGATTTTTTTTTTCAATTTTGTAGTTTTCATCAGTTTTACTATTTTATAGGAGATATGATTCAATACAATATCTAAAGTCGTGAGTGGTTGAGGCATATTGAATTGGAGACCAGTGTCATAAGGGGTGTGATAGAGGTCTAATGACCATCATATATAGATATATATATATATATATATATGTATATGTGTGCATATATATATATTATAATAATACAATAAGATGACTATGATCGATTGTTCGGTACTAATGTAGATATTGTGATATAGGGAGGGAAGATATATTTAATTAGATTAGATCAAGGAGTTAACCCTGGTCTAAATTCAGAGACACCATACCTTATAGTACAAAATGTAGATCCGAACTTTCATTATAAAATGATTATAAGGAAAAACTTGATTTTAGAGAAAGATGTAATAAAATTTCAAAATGATTTACAATATGAGATTTGGTTTTAAAGGAATGTTTTATGAAAATGATTTACATTTTGGTTTTCATTTTAAAAAGAGAATTGCATTGCACCCTTATCTTGGGTAGTTGATATTTTTACTCATTAAGTTGTTTACTCACCCCTATTAGGGCTTTTTTATGTTTTACAGAAATAGCTCAAAACGATCAACCAAAGAACCACTATAAAAGAAAATTTTATTCCAATTTTGCCAACTTACCTGGCCATAATGTAGTAGAATGGTCATATGGCATTAGGTCTTAGTTAGGGCCATATAGAGATGCTCAAAGTTTGACTTGACTTTTATCTGACTAAGCCAAATTTGTGACTTAAATGAGTGATGCATGAGTTAAATATTGTAGCCCCTTTAATAAATGAGTCAAGCTTGAACTACATGATGCTTGACTCGGTTATCTTGTAAGCTGACTTA
Organism: Saraca asoca; assembly: GCA_026873985.1. Classification (NCBI taxonomy): domain Eukaryota; kingdom Viridiplantae; phylum Streptophyta; class Magnoliopsida; order Fabales; family Fabaceae; genus Saraca; species Saraca asoca. The sequence goes on along the minus strand of JANHAO010020870.1, from coordinate 2,310 downwards.
AGACTTACATACTATGCTATATATACATGTATTAGAATAATACTTGTGCGACTTACGGTTTAGTTGTAAACTTTGAATATCAACTATTTATTGATTCACATAAACTATGTTAAAAGGATAATGAAATTCACACACATATCGCAAATATTTAAAATGGTTATAATAATAATAATAATTCTTTATTTACTGTCCTATGAAATACTAAAATTTTTGTTTGATTATAAGAAATCACAATTTAGCAAATAAGAGAAAATATTTTAACAATAAATAGTAAAATTTTAATCACAAAATCAAAATTTAAATTGAAAATTTTATATTGGACATAAGGATAATAATATGAACTTGATTTCTAAAGAATATTTAAGATTTTATTTTTTGATTTGTGCCTATCAATGTTTTAAAAAAATTCATAGGCGAAAAAATAAAGATAAATAAATAGTAAAATCTCATAAAAATAAAATTTAAATTAGAAACTTATGATATGCATAATAGTAGAACCTTAATTTTAGGTGATTAATTAGGATTTCATTTTCTGACTCTAAATTTTTTCTCTCAATTCTCATAAAGTCAAAAGAAAAAAATAAAGATAAATAAATAGTAAAATGTAAATAAAAAAATCAAAATTTATATTAAAAACTTAAGATAGAGATGATAGTTATAACTTAATTTTAAGAGATTGATTAGGATTTGATATTTTTATTTTTAAAAAGTTAGATATAAAAATAAATAACGATAAAATTTAAAGTTATTAGTTTGTGATATGACTTCACTAAAAATAAAAAAAAAATGTGACGTTGCCGGAATAAATCTAACATGACATCATTAAAAGATAAGGCTAACATGGCGTCATTAGAAGATAAGGCATTCTAAAATACCTCGTTAATTAAATATTATAAATATGCATATTTATGATTACATATACATACTACTTGCTTGCATTTGTTTACACATATGTAGAAGGATCACTTGACACCGCCTTAAAACTTACACTTTTGCGCCAAATTCTCACCATTCATTTTAACTTCATCCGATGACTATAGAATAGTCAATTTACAAATGAAGTTTGCCTTATGTAATAAGAGAAAAGAAGTGGATCACACATCTTTTCATTATCTTGCAATAATTCTTCTTTTCATTTCTCTCCTAAAAATATTATCTTAATTTGTTACATAAAAATTATAACTTTTTTAAAAATAAAGCGTTATACCTTTTTTTTATTAAAACAACAAAGAGATATTACACATAAGAAGTCAGAAAAAAGAACTCATTATAAATGTGTGTTGAGGTCTCATGATGATATTATTTTAATTTTGTTATTCAATAAGTTGTTTTTTCCTTTGGTAAACCAATAAGTTATTTTTATATTATTGGTAAATAGTTTTCCAATTTTACGTAAATAATAAATAAAACATGTAGTTAAGGTTAAAAAGAGTAAAACTTTTGTGTGATAATTCAAGATAGTACTCTAAAGTGAGAGGACAAAATAATTTACTAATATATTACAACATAGTTGGTCTTTGTGGAGAGCTAATATAATTCAAATTCCCACAATTTTCCATTCCTCGGAAGCCAATCCTAGACTCTCTGAGTGTTGCTCTATTGTGGTGCATGAGACCTACTATTTGGAGTCAAATGTAGTTAGAAAGAAGATAAGAATTTATCCATACAGATAATACTGGACTTTGAACTTCAAATAAACAGATAATGCTAAATATAATGTGGACAACGTATGACTGGGTCAGTTAAAATATCACAAATAATACAATAGGAATGAAAAATAAAAAAAACTTATTTGTTATTTATCATTCACGGCAAAAATTTTGTGCTTTAGCAACAGAAAATTTCATTACTATAAATATTAAAAATTTCATGGCTAAATATATTAAAGATGAATTTGTCAAATGGACATTAATCAGTCCCTAAAATTGGCAAAAATTTAATGATAAAATTTTAAAATCTATTTCTAATTTTGTCACTATAACTATTCCTAAAAAATAGTTATACCTCCTTTATATATATATATATATATATATATATGACCAATTAATTATAGTGATGGGACATTTTATCGTTATTAATAATTTTGTCACTAATTTCATTATGAAATTTTTTGCTATTTGAAAAATTTATAGTTCCTTCCATCACTAAGTCTAAAATTAATATAATTTAATCATTAATTCTGTTATTAATTAGGAATTGATTCTCGTTTTCTTTCCATCTCATTTGACCTGCGAATAAACTCAAACAAAGAACCAGATACTTACCCAATCTAACACACAGATATTTTGATATATATATATATATATATAT
>JANHAO010020869.1:0-12694 GCA_026873985.1 Saraca asoca | reverse complement strand
CTCCTTTATTTTCGCATCTATCATATCCCTCTCTACCCGGGGTCCTCTATATATACTCTTGTAAATTGTTCTTCAAAAGATACATCAGTTCTTCAGCTCACGCACACAACTACATTGTCGTTTGGATCATCCCTGCTTAGCATCTTTAAAAAAATTATGTCCTGGTTCAAGTTCTGTTTCTATTTTAGGTTGTGAGGCATATTAGTTTGCTAAACAATATCGTCATTCTTATATTTCTCGAGTCAATAAATGGGTTGCATCTTCTTTTAAGTTAGTACATTCATATGTTTGGGGTCCTTGTCCAGTTGTTTCAAAATTTGGTTATCGTTACTTAGTTAATTTTGTTGATAATTATTCAAGAGTTAATTGGCTTTATTTGATGACAAATTGATCAGAATTATTTGATATTTTTTGCCTCTCATGCTGAAATTAAGAATTAATATCAAACACCTATATGCAAATTGTGAAGTGATAATGCTAAAGAATGATTTTGAGCACAATTTTCCTACTATTTGTCACAGCACGGTATAATTCATCAATTGTCCTGTGCAATTACTTCACAACAAAATGAAGAAAAAAACTATCACTTAATGGAGGTTGCTCATGCTCTCTTATTTCAAATGAAAGTGCCCAAGGTGTTCTGTGTAGATGTAGTTTCTACAGCCTGTTTCTTGATCAATCGCATGTCATCTCTAATTCTTGATGATTAGGCACCTTATTCTCTTTTATTTCCTTTTCAGCTATTGTTTCCTCTCACTCCAAGTGTTTTTAGTTGTATTTGTTTGGTTTAGGATTATCGTCCTCAAATTTCTAAGTTAGACCCCTGGTCTTTGAAATATGTTTTTCTTGGGTACAGTTGAACTCAAAAGAGTATCGATGTTATTCCTCTAAATTGGGTCATTATTTTGTACCTTCTGATGTTACTTTCTTTGAATTCACTCCATTTTTTGGATCTTCTAGTCTCCTTGTTGATGTTACTTTGAATTTGTTAATGAACATTTTCTTATGTATTTCACTCCGTTTAGGTCTCTTCCACTAAAATATGGATTCCTCCTTCCATTAAGTATGTTTATTTTCGTAGAGTGCAGGCACCAACTACAACTTATCCTTTTGACATTGCTTAGACATTAGGTGCAGCACCTGTTGCAGACATCCCATTACCTTCATCTCCCCCGCCAGCATCTTCCTCACAAAATCCGCTTCCTGTTTCCTCTGATCTTGATTTGCCTATTGCTCAACAAAAAGGTATTCGTAGTTGCACTTAGAAAGGTACCCACAATCAGCCTTATCCAATATCTACTCTATGTTTTATTCATTTTTAGTTGTCTCTTCACAATCCTTTATTGCCTCATTAGATTATATTACTATTTCTAAGTCAATTTTAGAGGCACTTTCTCATGATGGGTGGCGTGCTGCTATGGAGGAAGAATGATCGCTCTTGAGGCAAATCAGACATGGGATATTATGCCTATACCACATGATAAGCAACCTATTAAGTGCAAATGAGTGTTTACTGTGAAAGTTAATCCGAATGGTTCTATTATTCGATTGAAAGCTTGCTTAGTGATAAACGGGTACGCCTATACTTATGGCATAGATTATTTTAAAACATTTTCTCTTGTGGCTAAGATTACTTCCATTCCTTTATTTATCTCTCTTGCGATCTCTCAAAACTGGATTCCTCATCAGCTTGATGTTAAAAATACCTTTCTACATGGTGATTTACTTGAGGAGGTGTATCTGGAGCAACCACTTGGTTTTGTCGCTCAGGAGTTGCATGAAAAAGGAAAAGTATGTCGGTTAATAATGTCTTTGTAGAGATTGAAACATTCATTCCTCTGGCTGTCTATGTAGATGATATTGTGATTACTGGCAGTGATAGCTTGGACATTTTAAATTTGAAAACTTTTCTTCGAACCAAATTTTAGACTTAGGAACTAGGAGCACTTTGATACTTATTAGGAATTGAAATTGTTCAAAATAAGCAAGGAATTTTCTTGTCACAAAGAAAATATGTGTTTGATCTTTTGAATGAAACAGGTTTACTTGTGTTGACGTGTGAATTCAATCAACCTAGGTTCTGTAACCCTAAACTGCAAACCAATAGTGTGAAAAGGGCAAGAAAGGAAAGAGAGAGGAAGAATAGGGAAACATCAGAAGTTTTTAACGTGGTTCAGCCAAGTGCAATGCCTACATCCACGGTTATTGTATTTTCTCTGTCTATTTTGGTAAAATTTTTGTATCTATTGGACGTTTGATCTCTATATTTTTGTAGAGTTACAAGTTCTCTCTATTCTTCCAAAGTATCTGTTTCTCTCTAGGGATTCTCTCAATCTAGAATTCGTTCTCTCCATCTAAATTGGTTCTATCCTCTCTCGTATAATGATTTCAAACCCTATTTATAGTTACTAGGGTGTACAATCTTAATGTATCCCAAAAAGGAAAAATAATAAATTAATTGCAAGTTGATTCCTGCAAGTTGGTGTTTACAAGTTGATCCATACAAGTTGGTGCCTGCAAGTTGATCCCTCCTCGAGTTTAACCACAGCAAGCGTGCTTCAATTTGCAGGCTAGACTTAATGACCTGAGGCTGCTGCTGACCTTTGATCAGTGATTTGAGCTCGCGTTTAGCGACTTGATTCCTTGATTTAGTGACCTCAATCCCAGTTGAGCTGGGCTTGTTTCTTGGGCTTTTACCAATTCATATCATGGTTCCAAAAATACCCATAACAACTTGGAACTAAACCAAGTGATACTCATATGATTCCAAATGTAGCCTGGATTGGAAGATAGAGAATTACTAGAAGACCTAAAACGATAAAGACGGTTAGTAAGGAAATTGAATTATCTTACTATCACCAGGCCAGACATTACTTTCCTAGTAAGTATAGTAAGTCAGTTCATGAATTCTCTAAGAACCTCTCATTGGGATGCAATTGTACACATCCTAAAATATCTCAAAAAGGCACCTGGATGTGGAATCTTGTACAAAAATCATGTCCATTATAGAGTAAAAGGCTCTTCTGATGTAGACTACGTAGAATGTCTTATGGATCAAAGATCTACCTCAAGCTATTGTGTGTCGGTGGAAATCTTGTGTCTTGAAAAAGCAAGAAACAAGTTGTATCTTGGTCAAGTGTAGAATCTGAATATCAGACTATAGCTTATGTTACGTCTGAGCTTGTGTGGATTTCTTATCTTCAACTTGGGATGAAGTCCTCTGAAACTATGCAGTGGTGTAGTAATTAGGCTGCCACTCACATTACTACAAATCCAGTCTTTCATGAGCGAACAAAGGATATAGAGATTGATTGTCATTTTGCTAGGCAAAAACTCTAGGAAAGTGTTATTGATCTTAGACATATTAGAAATGGGGATCAACTTGCGCATTTATTTACTAAGGCATTTATAGGAAAATAGGTTCATGATATTTGTAACAAATTGGGTATGTTTGATATCTATGCTCTACCTTGAGGAGGAATGTTAGTAAATAGGTTAGTTAAACGATGGGCCTAGAAAGGTCAATTAGTCATGGGCCTACTGTAATCCTACTTTGTGGACATATTTTTCAATATAAATAGATATGTCTGTCTCATTATTGAGTATGGCTTTACAATTCCCTCTCTCTTAACATTATGGATGCAATAGATGAAGGGGTACAGAGTGGTAGAAGCAATCTATGTTGTCAAATACGATGGCTTAACACTCCATGGTACATCAATACAATAACCAGTGATCTTATGTATGTGTAAAGCAGTAAACATATATTGTTTCTACTATGTGTTATATACCTTGAGTTCAAGGATGTCGACATTGAGGAATTGTAGCAACTGGTCATTCAGCATGTTTTCTACCTAAGAAGCCACATTAAATAGTGTCAAAAGAGCAATATCGGTCAGAAAAATTGCCGCTAAGACATGCATAAGGAGTCCAGATTATACCATCAACAGCAGCATTAAATTTTTAAAAGTAAAAAGAATAAAACAACAGGAGTTTCACCAGAGGTCTTTTTGGCAAATCTTACTATGATTGGCCACAACAACTATTTCAAAGGTTATGACCAAAACTGGCCCAGGACCTGGGCAGTAAAAGAGGCTATTTAGTAAGCGTAGTCTGGTAACAAGCTTACAAATAAATTCACCTGATTATCAAAAGTATACTATTTTTCAACAACAAACAAGTGGAGAAAATCAGAGTGGCTGAAAGGGCACAAAAAGACATTGCTATACTAGTACAAGTACAAAGCACAAAACAAGGTATAGCTGTAGCCTCAAATACAAGAACACATTGCTGAAAACAAGAAACAAAAAGATGATGGAATCACCAAATAAAATTCACTACCTGCGACCGAAGAACTTCCTTATATGTAGCAATTTCTCTCAAAGCAATAGTGAATTTGGTCATAACAGGTCCTGAGAATACCAACATAAAGTTTATTTGAATCACTGGCAAAAATGCTACAGATGGATTTATATAGAAATTGGAACTTATTACAGTCTTTACTAAGGAAGCAAATTTAGAATAATTTAAACAACGTTGACTAAAATTTGGTGATGGATTTAGCCAATGCATTCAGTGGCTCAAAACCATGATGCGAAAAACTGGAGTATACATCCAGTCCAGCACCTTTAAAATTGGCCTTGTTATGCTCAGCCTAAATTTGATGTCAGTTCAGGACTAATGATATAAACCCAAGTATAACCTCAAAATAAACATATCTCCAGTTAAGCCTCTAACTAGCAAATGCAAGAGGATGGGGGGAGACTGACAAGACTTACCTCCCAAAGCAATGAAAAGAGGATCACTGTGCCCTCCTCCAAAAGCTTCAAGGGAACTTGCAAATGCGATGTCCCCATCATATCCCTCTCCAAGTGCTTCCCTAGAAAAATAAATGTAACTAGGACTTACAAGTCTTCGAACCATAAGGACTGTGACTAACTTCATTTAAATTAAACCATAACATCTGACTATGTCTTGATTTAATCATATCTCATGATATAATTCTTTTAGTATTTGCAGTTCTTAAAGGTGGTATGCTGTCAGAACATCAACCTCTTGACAAGAATCTTACAAAATTCACATAAGCTGAGAATAATAGTTTTTCTTATCCTCTATTTGTGCTATAAATTTTTACAATCTGATTGGAATGTCACTATCCCCCCCCCCCTCCTCTTTTTTTTGAACTGCCAGTGCAACTATAAAGAAATCGGTATCTCCTTTGAGCCAAAAGCAGTCCTTTCTTTGAATGCATTTCCTAATTGCAAACAATTAAAAGCAAGTAAACGGGAGCTAAAATTTTCATACTTCTTGCCTTCATTGTAGTTTTGGGGTTCAATGAAGCCTCTGTAACGAGGGTCTAGTTTTACTCCAATGAACTTCACGTGCTTCTATTCGAATGGTTGTTATTCTAATGATCTTATGCAAACTTAGTTCTCCCACATCAAACTTCACAAGACAAGCAATGCAAGAGACTTAAAAAAAAAAAAAATCTACAAATGGGAAACATATGAAAAGGGAAGTGGTAAGAGTAGAAAGTTGAATAAACAATGGGATGGATTATGGATATGAGAGAAACCCACGTGTACTTTCGACATCCTTTGTAGAACTTCCAGCATCTCGCCCTTAAAGACTCTGCACCTTCTTCCAAGCATTGTAACTGCATTCATAAATAAGCATCCTTAAGTGTTCAGCACAACCATAGGACACAAAATGCCCAAGATCATCCTTAAAAATATGCATCAGCCTAAAAAAAAAATTTCCTCACAACATTTGAGATTAAATGAACTGAATGTTGAACGAACCAATTTCCCTTTAGCTTTAAATATTGATCAGTTTCAGCCCTAAGTTTTAATTTTTCTGTGTAATTGTTCAGTATAAGCATCAAAGCACGAAACCGAGAATAACAACAATTTCTGGATGAGCACGGCCTTTGCAGTAAAACAAACAAATGAAAATGGATAAGAAGTAGAATAAACAGAACCTGTTGCCGAAACATAGGCGAATCATCGAGTTTTACGAAATGCATTTTTGGAGAAATTTAAATGTTTTACAGGATATGGTCGTCGTCCTCCTTCGTGGTGTTGTTCTTTTTCCTTGGCGAATAAAGGAAAGGAATTGCAATTGATCTTTTTCTTTTTTCTTTTGATATTTTAGTTAGGTTTGTATTATTTAGAGCGCATTCGGAGGGGGTGAATGGGAGAGAGAAGGTGTTAAGCAGTTGAAAGCAGAAGCGATTTTTCATGGCTGTCGCTCGAAATCTCACCCGCCTTTTTCTTTTGTTTCTCTTTCTCCGCCTCTGTCTCTCTGTCTCTCTCTCACTCTGTCTCTCTCTTTCTGAGTTGCTTTTGTGTTTTTTCCCTAGATTGTGTAACGACATGCCGTTCTTGAGTTTAGAGTTTGACTGACGCACCACCATTATTCACACAAATCTGACCCTACAAAAAAATTGGTTAAATATGGTTTAGATATTGAAGACGTGTTCTGGCTTTTAGTAAGAACAACTAACTTAATTAGAGAAGATGACTATTATTTGCCAGTGCAGCTTATTGGAGATTTTCGATATTATTTACTATATTATATTATTTTGAAATATTTTTTATTTTAAAATATATTTAATCATATAAGTATGATTCCTCAAATTATAATACACAGCAGCATTAAATAATAGGATTAGAAATATTTTAATCAATTCCCACTTTAGATTTAAATAATATAAGTCTTGGTTTGTTAACCTTTCCCTTTTGGCATTCCTTTATTTAATTTGGTTTATTTAACATAACCAAGTAACAACACACAGGAAAGAAGACAAAATCAATGTTGTGTGAAAAATTATTGGCGTACTAGAATATTATAAGTACTTTAGAATTTTTTTATAAAAAAAATTATACTAAATTTGCATGTAATAAGTGTGTAAAATATTATAACTCCATTGAAGAAAGTTGCATTGACATTTTTCTGAAAAATATGAAAATTTTGCAATAATTATAACAAAATTACTGGCACATATTCTTTCAATAGTTTTTTTATGTATTTAATCTATATAAATTGAATAAATTAAGTTAATCATGAAATATACACTGTCATTAGTAATTATATATATAAATAACATTTATAAATACTCTAAATGGTGAGATATCATTAAATCATTAAATAATTAGTATAGTCTACACAGTTTATATAAAATAACACTTACTTTAATCTAATAATAAAAATAAATTTATTATTAACCAAATTTGTGATTTTTTGGTATCTTAAAAATATAGTGAAAATTTTAAATTAACAAAATTGCGACCCAAGATGAAATGAAATTCTTGCCATATCTTACAATTAAACTAAAAAAGTGTGCTACAAACAGTCCCTCCCACCTAAAATTAGTCATGCATTTTGTTGGACCAGAGTGTCTCCAAGGAAGTCATCCAATCATTTTCCAAACTAAAATATTCCATAGGTTTGTGAGACGAATGGACTACGTGGTCTTGCTCTAGTTCAATGTCCAAGATGTTATTGACCGGACGGACCCCACTCATCCTCGGAGAATGTGAAAATGCACGCTTACTGTGCAATTGAAGCTGCATTCACCGCTAATTCACTGTGTGGGGGTTTGTGGGGACAACGAGCAGCTCGTTTCTTTAAGCGCATCGCCATCCGTCCTCTCTTTGCTCTGTCCCATTCAAACTCTGCTGCTTTTGACATAGACTTGGAGCTTTCATAAATAAGCTGTCATTTCATTCTACGGCTTGTTATTTCTTTCGCTCGTTTTTGTTCTGACATATAGTGAGTTTGGAATATTAGGTTTACCCGATGCAAGAATTTGTTCCTTATCTGGGTGGCCACCAGGTTGCTACAATTTACACACTTGAAACAGCTCCCTGTTGGACTGTTGCTTGTGGAATATTTTCTTTGAATCTCTGGATGCAATGAAGGATGATCTGCCGAAGGAAGGAGCATTTTACTAAAATTATGCTAGAGCAAGACTTACATACCTATTTGGTATGCATAGCCATGATAAATGTATAAAGAAGATTTTGACAAATGGTATTTTTAAGTGGGATCTATTTATTTTAAATGACATTTAAATGGTTGAGACTATTCCACCTACATGAGCTATGCCTAACATATTTTTAAATGTGGTAGGGAAGTCTTTGCAATTAACAAAATCGTTGGAACATTAATGAATGGACCTTGGATAAATAATGTTACAACAAATGGAGTGACTAAATACAATCTCTCAGCTGAAAATTTCTAAATAACGTCTGGACCCAAAATTTTCAAATCAACATCCCAAATAATTAACACTAGTCGACAAGGCAACCAACAGATCAGTTGTCAAGGATTTTTCTTTTTCAAATCAAAGAACCAAGAAACTTGTCAACTCATGAAGCTCCCCAAAACCTACTAAATATACCCTTCTTATCCTTCATCCTATTTTCTATACTCGGGAATTCAATTGAGTTGTAAGCCAGGTCCAGCACAATAGGATTGCGGGGAATTGCCTGGAAAGCTGGGGGGAAGGCTGCAATGCACGGAACACTTTTCACATTTGATTCACCCACAGCAGACTCATAGGCATCAAGTTTCTCAACAAGGAACATCTCCAGCTAAAACAGGTGCACAATACATGTCAGATTCATGCAAATATAACTGTTGCCTAAACATAATATAATTACAAAATCCTTTGATGATAAAACATCACAATCACTAACAGGAAAAAAATAGGGGACCCCTAAAACATTATTTTTTGGACCAGCAGCTAGGTTTAATGCCATTTAAATAGCATTCAGAGGGCACCGAATACAGGCAAGGCCTAAGATCTTTCAGGAAGTAAAAGCTAAGCAGTTATAACAGCTGAATTGACAAATCCAAGAAACAAAAGATCACAACAAACAAATAGAGGCACAAGAGAAGAGAGGATATGAAACTGCTTTATTGTACCCGCTCAGCTCCAGTCAATAATATATTGGAGATCCCTTCTGAGAGATTCTCCGGAGCCTTCTTCTCCTCCATTATCCCCATGGCGTGCTCCATACAACTGTTAGATCTGCACTCTTTGCACAAGTCCTCTAACTCTTTCTTCATAATCTATCAAACTTGAAGAACAGGAGAAAACTAATTATATGGAGAAAAAACAATAATCAAATCAAATATAACGCTCCATGGGTCTGAACTAAATATGAACCTAAAATAATAGCCATCGACCCACTAATTTCCCATCAGTCTCATCAGACAAGATACATTCTGAATTGGAAACAATATCATGGAAAAAGGTCAATAAAATTTGCAGATTGATAAGGTCAGTGATTTGTACAACTACTTTACTGTTGCTGTAACCATGCAGACTGCAAAATTAAAGAGTGAACCAAGAGAGATTACAGTGCCTTAACTAGACTAAGAAAACCATTAAAAACAATATTTTCACAATGCAATTTAACAGTGCTAAAATTGATTGGTGAGGTCAAGTAATCTCATTGAAAAGAAATTGACCTCATTATTTCCATTAATGTTTGAAGTTTTTGCAAGGCAACCTCTGCCAGATTGTGAGCACAAAGGTACAAAGCATATGCTTCAGCCCTCTTTCCAGCCAAACTATACGACTTTGCCACGTAAAAGCACCTGCCCAAAAATTGGAGACATGTTAATTGGTTGAGCAAGCAAAATGCTCAAAGCTCAGCTATCACTTATGGGCATTGGAAAATATAGTCGGTTGTTGATGAGCCTGACACAAATTGGCTACAACAGAAGGCCCAGCATAATAATCACAAATCTGCCCAACAACACCCCCTCTCTCAAAGGGAAGAGAGAGAGAGGTGAGCCAATGCTTGCTTTCACACACCCAAACATAAAAGGAACAAGTAAAAGGACACAGAAAATATATAAAATCAAGAAAATGGTCAACAGATAAACATGTTATTTCTAATAATAAGAAAAAAAAATAGTGAACATTTGGAAGATGTTATAGGCATTTTCTGGTACTATGTGAAATGGACTGGCAAAAGCTCATGTCTAGCTAGATCACTCAAGTCGTTGATAAGCTCCCAGGTCGCATCCTCAGCTAGCTCCCAAGTTGCTGCCTCAGCTAGCTCCCAGCTCTAACTCTCAGCTTCAAAGGAAAGCTCTAACACTTCTCCAGCCAATATCAACTTGCGGGAATAACCTACACACATCAACTCACACGGCCCAGCCGTAGAAAGTAATTTGTAGAAGCCGACTTACAGGAGTATAAGATGTCTTTTACATTTATTATTTGATGTAACATATTTATAATTTGTCAAATTACAATTGTACCCCCTACTTCTATAAATAAGAGGTTAAGCCATTGTATCAGGGAGACTTCATGAACAAACACTTGTACTCTGCAACTTACACTAATAAATGAAATCAACTGTGGACGTAAGGACCAGTGTCATCCAGTTTTGGCCGAACCATGTTAAAAAATTCTGTGTTTAGATGTTCTTCATCTTCTTGCTTTCTGCTTCTATTTACTGCATTTTTAACCAGAGTGCAGCTTGAGGTTCAAGAACAACCCAGTTGACTGAGATTTGAGTCCACCAAACCAGATTTCACAACAGAAGAAAACTGTTATTATCATGTAACTTTCATGTACATATCTATAGATATACAAAACTTTAGTAAGAAAAATATATGAACAAAGACACAAGTACCTTTTCACCAAAAACACAATTAACTAACACAAGATATTTCTGAAGACCGTAAGAAAAGTTGCTTGAAGAAGTAAACCTTTCTGCTCAAAAAGCCAAGCTTTTGCAAGCACATTCTTCACTGAAGCTCACTTCTTCTGGCTTTTTATCCCTTCCAGAACTGACTAAATCAGAAAGATCAGCTGTATTCTGCCAAATACATAACCAATACATGAATCATCATTCCATCCGAAGAAGCTAACATAAAAAATACAGAAGCCTGGACAATGTTGACACGACAACATTGTGAACTAACAAAAGGACACAATCAAACAAAAATGCCCACCAGAAGCAAGAGATCATATAAGCGAATAAGCTCTTCAGGTTTGGTGACTTTCTCATTTTTATCATCGCATGCCTAGCAAGTTTACCTTTCGCATTTTTAACCAACAAGAGGTTCCGCTCAATGGTTTTTTCTCCTAAGACTGCACTGACAGCCTTATCAAGGCCAATCAAGTCATCTTTCACACTTTCTGCACTTCCTGCAGAAGCCTAGAATATACAATATATTTTACATGGATAAAATGTTACATGATCAGAAATAAATTAACAGAAAGCATAAAGAACTGTTGCTCTTACTAACAGGCACAAAATAAGAGCCTGTTAATAATACCTAATTTGACAGAAAAGAACATCAAGTAAATTTCCATACCAAATCAGAACAAATGTAGCCTCTGGCTTCATGATATGCAGAAAAAATTTGGTCAAAAATAACAAGTTTTTTATCTGCTGGGATTGAATCTGCCAAGGGACCATGTAAGTCTTTCTCCAGATCCTGAGCTGAGAAAATTAGTCAAATAAAGACATTACTTATGAGAGCTTGACTAAGATAAAAGAAAGAAAAGAAAAAGGAAGACCATCATATATGGAATATGGATGCACACAATTAAATATATAAAAAAACGGTTGCTAACTCACAAATTGACATATACAAAAGAGCATGCATTTTACAATCAGAAAACATAAAGAAGTGTATATTCTGAAAAATACAGAAACTCCGGCAATTTGTAGATCTAACATGTTTAATATGCTAACAATAGATAAGAAAAGAAAAAATAGTATTCAGACATTGCTGAAATTTACAATAAAAATTTTGGTAAAGTGAAATGATCACAGAAAATAAAAATGTTCTATAAAAACATTAGGTTAGGTTCTTTTATTTATAAAAATTACTTTCAAGTTGTTCTGACATTATGATTCAGCAGGTCAGTATTAAATGGGCAATATATTCTGATCTCTGTGACTCGATTTAATATCTTTCACCACATTGTCTAAGTAAAATTTGTCATTTAAAAGCACCAAAAATGGAATTATGGGTCAATAAATGTGTATGAGGCAAAACACAAAGCAAGGATAAGATGGAAATGTTCAATGGTGATTTAGACAATATTTCGGTCTCTGAGCTTCAAACTGATAAATGAAATCTGGTAAAGTGAGAAAAAAACTAGATGAAGTTGCACACAGCATAAACGTGAGGCTGAGACTAGAAAAAGGTGGTTATAAAACTTAAAACAGATAACTCTAATTTTTTACCTCGTGCCCTTCTGAATTAAGAGCAGAAAAGCTACCAACCTTTTAAAATGGAAACCCTTGTTCTTGCATTTGATATTGAAAATCTATGACCAAACCAATAGAATTCTGTCATGGAAGCAGCTTGCTGAGATCGTGCCTCTGCTATAACAGCCTGGAACAAACAATTTCCAAAAGTTTTATTTGACAATAGAAAATGTGTCCATTAAGCTTGTTATATTTTTTTTAACAAGCAGTCTCTTGCTTAAAATCAAACGTAATTGAATTTTTACATATGTTATCTGAGAATCAATTGAACCACCAAAAGGAAACTTAAAAGTAACAGCAGTAGTGAATAATACTCTTATTGCTAATAGTTTACAAAATAATGCATTAGAGGAATAACACTGTCAAAATAACAAGAACAAGAGAGCATTCTTTTGAAAAATCTGCCTCTGCCTTCTGTGGCTATTTTCCTTTTATAGACAGTG
>JANHAO010020868.1:0-12700 GCA_026873985.1 Saraca asoca | reverse complement strand
TCGGAGGTCTCGTAAGACCAAGTTATAATGGCTACAACACTGGCTCACTAGATATCCTTCTAAAATGAAGACTATAGGTACAAGAAGCTCTCTTTCACTAATAGAGTTTTCTGTCTATATTTTTCTATATCTTCCCTATGGTCCCTTCCCCTTTATTTATAATGAGGGAGAGGGTTACAAGAGTAATCTTCTTAATCGGCAAAATGATCACTTTTGCCGTCCTTAGTATTAAATGCTTGTCGTCGGATAATTAATGCTAGGTAAATCATTGTCGGATTTTTGGGAGCCGATGTGTATTGTCTGAACCCTGAGCTGTCAACTCTTCCGACGCGTTTCAGGCTGCTGACTAGACTTTGTATGATCGTCTGCTAGTGGTGGAGCGAGATTGTGGGCTGAGGTCCTGGGGTTGTTATCTTTGTTCTCGTTTTACTAGCCTTGGTCGATACGATCGTTGCCCTTCAAACCTTTGATATGGCGAGGCCTCGTGGCTTCGTGGGCCCTCATGGCTTGACAATCGTGGTCTCTTTTTGGTGGGGCTAAATCTGCTTTAGATTATGCTTCCCTGGATGCTGTTCTTCTCGAACCTCATCCAAATAATGCCCATAACAGATGTTTTATTGTATTTTTTTTATTTACTTTGTACTATATAATATATTATTATTATCTCTATTTATGAATATAGACTTATTTGGTAACTGTTTTTAAAAATAGTTTTCTGTTCTTAAAAACAGTCTACTATTTTTAAAACAAAAAAAAATCGTTTGATAAAACTGTTTTTAAAAATAGTTTTAAAAATTTTATTCTGAAATCCTATTTTTAAAAATAACTCTAAATTATTTTCAAAAATAATTTTTAAAAATAGAAAAATAAAATAAGTTTTCAAACAAGCCCATTGTTTGTCTTAATTGATTATCTTTGATATATTTTTTAATGCTTTGTGATTTTGGCGTGGGACTAACTTTGATTAGATTGCTTTCAAGTGATAGATTGCCAGAGTCCACCATGCAACTTGTGCACTCGTCGGTTCGTGAAGCTATGTGGCATGTAATGCCTCTTTACATTGTGCTTACGTTCTTTTTTATATTGCACGGTCCCTAGTGCTGTTTTTTATATCGTGCTTTCATATTTTATTTTTTAAAAAATGAAACATGAAGCTATGCGCTTGTAAAGTTTTAAGATATATAATTACCAAAAACAAGAACACTTCCCTCAAGTCGTCGATCCCATTTCCAGTTATTGGGTGGCATCTATCTAACCGTCCCTTAAATCATCGTCTACATCCCACACGTTCTACTCCTCCCGTCGCCGGAATTCACTTCACCACTACAAATCTGTTCTCCTCCTCGGCCCCGTTTCACTGCCGCCGCCATTAGCATCTTCAACAGTATCGTATTTTCTTATTCTCACGCTTCCCTCGTCTCCCTTTCTCTCTCCTTTTACATCCTGTTACCATGCCTCCCTTATAAGCGAATTTTTTTTTTTTTTATTCGTGCGTATTTTATTTCGGTTTACCTGATGTAGATCGTCCCAATCCTTTGGTAGCCATTTTGCGTACAGAACTTGTAAGTAGGAAATTGAAGACTTGATTTTCTAGCGTTCTTTCAGAATGAATTATCAAATAGAAAAGGGGACAGATTTGTGTTTTGCCAGCAATTATTGTTTGAACTTTATCAAAATACAAAGAGTAAAAGTTCTTCGTCCTCCACTTCCTTCTACTTTACGTCCTTGACTAGGTAGCAGATACAGATCTGTAACCCCAATAACTGTCAGCCCCTTTCTAAGAAATTTTGTGATAACGGGTCATGCTACTCTTGTCACCTGTGCTTCAAGATTGAAAGCGAATTTAGTTTTATCTTAAGTTTTCAACCATCGATTATCTTTCTACAAAATAATATTGCTTATCTTTTTGTTGGTGTTTAAATTTTAAGGATGTTTGCAATGAAAAAGGGCAAATTATGCACACAGAAGTTTTCTTTTTTAGCTAATGATAGAAAGAGGATTGTGTGGACACTGACATGTTACACGAGACTAAGGTATCTATGTGAGCATTCTTCTGTGTAGATTTTGGATTCTCACTTGAAACACATGTATGCAGGTTATAATTTGATTGGCTCATCCTATACATTCAAGGAAAGTTTTATAAACAAGGTTCAATGGCCAAGAAATCTGGACCAGGGCCCAGTAAAATATCTGTATATCTTTACATTCCTAATATAATTGGTGCGTAGTTTTTCTTGTTTACTGTTGGATATTAGCATCTAATTACATGCATGATATGGAAACTATGTTTATTTCAAATCCTTCATAAGAATCACATCATCCAACTAGGTTAAGGGACAGCACTACTTCCAATTTATTCAGGCCATCCTTCTTATCAACCAAGTTTGTGGTGATGCAGGATACATCCGAGTTCTTATAAATTGTTTTGCCTTCTCCCTATGCTTCACAAACAAAATGTTGTTCTCTGTCCTTTATTTTTTTAGGTGGGAAGCAATTCACATGAGCTTTTTCTTATTAATTTCATGTAGCCTCTTTCATGCATATTGGATTGGGTGTATAATATGGCTAAATTTGTCTATCCAGCTTCGTGTGTGATGCTGTGGATGGCTGGTGTGCTCGCAAATTCAAGCAAGGTATATATTACCTTGTACATGTCAGACCACTGTCAATTTTTTGTCAGAATCTCATATGGAATATACAATAATGTCAATATTCTAGTCAGAAAAGCATGCCTTATTTTTCTGTTGATTTAAAGGATGGGTGTTACAGCAGTTATTTGCATTTTCTTCAGGTTTAAATGCAGTCTTTATTGATTTGTTGTAATGCTTTCTCTTTCTCTTTACACACAATACATTTTATATAACCTCATGAATGTGCATTTATTGCCTGCTTACATGATCTCATGTTCATGCTACATTTGTTAATTTAAGCCAAGATGTATTTGACTCTCAATTTGATGTAAAACCCATATTATTATCAAAATCATTTACATTGCAATTGAAAGATTAATGGTCTTCCTTATAGAAAATTGAATAACTTCTTTCATGTATGGACTTTCGTATGTTCCTTCTTTATTGACTTTGTGGGCAGAAGTTGGTCCGTGTAATGTAATACTAAGCAGATATATTGATTTAGCATTTGTGAATTGTGATTTTACATTTTGTTCCAGTGTCGACCTTTGGAGCTGTTCTGGACATGGTAACAGACAGGTTGTTATTTGTCTCTCTGTCTCACTGCACATGCCTTGCACACTTTCACCTTCACATTCTCTTGTACACAAGCACAAAAAGAAAATAGCAGCATATAAGAAGACATTACAATTTCCGTATGTTTTTATTCCCAGTATATAAGTATTAATCTCTGCCTCATGTCCAATTCCAGAATTAGCACTGCTTGTCTGCTTGTAGTTCTTTCCCAAGTATACAAGTAAGGTCCCCCCCCCCCCCTTTTCTCTCTCCTTTTCAAGCTGTTTTTTCAAGTGCTGGAATTTTGAGTAGGTATGTCTGACTTTTGGGTTGAGTTTGTTTGAAGGCCTGGTTTGATCTTCTTGTCATTGCTTGCTTTAGACATTGCTAGCCATTGGCTACAAATGTACAGGTACTGTATGCCAACTTTCTGCTGTTCCTTGCCTTCCTCTAACTCTATGAATCCATATTTACTGGATTTGGTCTTGATGGAGTTCTTTTGCTGAATCTTTGTGCCTCTACTGCAGCACCTTCTTGTCAGGCAAGGCTAGTCATAAAGATGTAAAAGATAGCACCAGTTGGCTTTTTAAGTTATATTATGGGAATCGGATGTTGATGGCTTACTGTTGTGTCTCCTGCGAGGTAAATGTATCATTGTCTGTTTGATCACTTCAAGAAAGATCCTTTCTATAAAGATTATACTTCTTTTCGTTATAACCTTTATACTCTCAGGTTCTCTACTTGATCCTGTTTCTTCTTTCGGAGAACCATACAGAAAATTTGATAGATGTAAGTGCTCATTCTTTCTGTGTTTTAATTGGTGTTAGATTGTCTGAAACATGAGGAGGCTCCCCAAACTTTTCTTCTTTCTTATTTCTTTCTCTTTTTTAGGTTTTATCAAGTAATCTGCAAAAGATATCAATAATTTCTTTCATAGTTGCTACAAGTTTATTTGGATGGACAATCAAGCAAGTTGTCAATATTATTCAGGTTCCTACTTGATTTATTTCTCTTACATTTTAAACTCACGAGTTTACATATTCAAATTCTGTGATTTATTTATCATACTCTACTGAATTTTCATGCTTTCAGATGAAGACAGCAGCAGATGCTTGTGTGCTTTATGACATCAGTGGAAAGAAAAAGCACTGATGCCTCTCATGGTGACAGAGACAGCTCAATCTCCATTTTCTGTATTGTGGTTTTAACCAGAAATTGAATACAAACGCCCTCAGGGCTGTGGAGCTTGTCTTTTTCACTTAATTGCCTAAATAACACGGATACATGATTTTAGGTCTGAAATCTGAACGTCATTGTCTGTGATATCGAGTCCATTTGTTTATTCATGTTATCTCTAAGCACTAGAGTATAAATGTGAAGCTTCACCGCACCTGGTAAGGTACTCTGAATACAAAAGGAGTATGTGAAATTTTACAAGCTTTGATGATGTATTATTCTTTACATAGTTGTGATTGTGAAATTTGTTGGATAAGACGAATGGACGTCCTTTTCATCCTAGGTATTTATCCATTTACATTCCATAGATTTATTTTAATTTTGATGGAAATGCTTTCGTTACAGCTATATATTAAGCATCACATCATCTTTATCAATCTTCCAAAACGCTTGCAAATCACAATGGCCTACTCTAGATGGATTGAGATGATACCGTGATGTCACAGCTTCTGATCTCTGGGTTCAAAATGATTAATCGTGGCGAATTGGCAAATATGTATGCTTGGGAAATTTTTCTGTATGTTCGCTCAGTCTATTGTAATTAATTTTAATAAACTGTGCTAATTAATCATGTTAGAGGCATAATCAGATTGTATAGTAAGAATAAAAATTAATCAATAATTTTAATCATACTTGAATCTTAATCAATATTCATGATTAGCAAATATGCTATAATTTCTTAATCTGATTTCTATATCACTACTCCTATGTCTTGATTAGATAAAAATTTTGTTGTGATTGTGTCCTTCCTCAATCAAATTTTAGACTAAATGGCTCTGATAACAGTTAATGGGAAAATGCCATCTCATTTATGATTTGGTGAGTGGAGATCCATCTATAAATAAAGTTAATTGGATTATAATCTTATCAATCACAAAATTCTAATTCATTATTTAATATGCAGGTCTAAGTACCTAATGAAACTCAATACAATTATGTCACTAATTGACTAATTACTGGACACTTTAATTATGAATTGTGTAGGTCCAAATGAGAAATTCTAATAATCTCTCACTTGAACCGCATAATTCATAAATAGTAGCCACTTTAAGTAATGTCAAAGTAATCATGTATTATTATATCCATAAGTCCAATTGAAATCATAAACATCCAATTATGTTAAACAACGTACTCGATAGGGATATAGATATCATACATATTGAATTCCTACAGCTCGCTGACAAAAAAAATTGATATATGATAGAAATATCAACTTAAAATGTGCATAATAAGATCTACATAACAAAAATTATGACTATATGTAAATCTCCACTTAACGATCATAGCATTCATGCAAGATGTCAAATGAGAATTAACATTCTTAACATAATAATGAGATAGGTTCTAAATATCTTTAATAACATATCATAATGAGAAAATGTGCACAAAAATATGACAACATCATGAATATTTCATTATGAATTTCATTGAACAAATCTTGAGATAAACAATACATATTATTCAAAAACATCAATTATAAAAAATTTTCACTAACCTATAACGTCAAAAAACTTAGACAAACCCATATTGGTTACATGATCTTTGAACATATTAACTGCTAAGCCTTCGGTTAATGGATCTGTAAGCATGCAAGTTATAGAAATATGCTCAATACAAGTAACACACTCCCATATTTTCTCTCTCACAAACTGGTATTTCACATCAAAATTCTTTGTATGGGCAAAAATTTTGTTGTATAAAGAAAAGTTCAAAACAATAATATTGTTGCAATAAATGGTTAAGGGTCTCGAAATGCTCTCAACAATATTAAAGCTAGCAATGAAGTTCCTTAACCATACAGTTTCATGAATAGCTTCATAACATGCGACGTACTTTACTTCCATTATGGAGGTTGCTGTAAGTGACTGCTTGAGACTTTTCCATGATACAGCTCCTTTTACCATCATAAAGATGTATCCAGATATTGATTTATGATCATTTGGACAATCAGCAAAATCTGAGTTTAAATAGCTTGTAATTGTAAGATCTCCTAATCTCTTGTAGGTTAGCATGAAATCTTTGGTACCCTGCATGTACTTCATCACTCTCTTAGCAATAGTTTAGTCTTTGATCAAAATCACTCAGGTACCTCTCCACAGCATAAGCTATATCAGGACGTGTACATACCTAAGCATACATTAGGCTACCTACGATTGGGGCTTTGAAAAGATCTTATCCTTTTGAATAAGTGAAGAAACATGAGAACATTTTGACATGTTGAACTTCTTTAGTACTTTCTCAATGTGCAAATGCTGAGATAAGCCAATAATACCCAGAGATCTATCATAATGTATCTTATTGCCTAGGACAAAGGAAGCTTGCTCAAGGCCTTTCATGTTAAAATGCTTTGACAACATTTGCTTTGTATCAATCAACATGTTCTCATCATTATTCGCAAGAAGAATGTCATCAATATATAGAATTGGGATCACAAAGTTTCCTGCGCTGCTCATCATGTATATGCACTGATCTGTGACATTCTCTTTGAACCTAAGAGAGATAATGATCTCGTGAAATTTGAAATATCATTGCCAAGACACTTGTTTTAAGCCATATATGGACTTTTTCAATTTATAAACAAGGTGCTCCCCATCCTTTTTTTTTTAGAAACCATCTAGCTGTTTCTTATACACTGTCTTTGACAAATCATTGTTCAAGAAGGTTATTTTAATATCCATTTGATGTAACTCTAAGTTAAAATAAGCTATTAACGTCATAACAACTCGGAATGAGTCCTTCATTAAAACTAGTAAGAAAATCTCTTTATAATCGATGCCTTCTTTCTGAGTATACATTTTTGTTACAAGTTTGACCTTATATTGCTTGGTCTTGAAAACCCATTTGCATCCAACATGCTCACAATCTACAGGTAACTCAACTAAATCCTACACTTGGTTTTTATCCATCAAGGCCAATTCATCCTCCATTATAATGATCCATTCTGAAGAATTAGGACTAGATATAGCCTATGAAAATGTCATGGGATCTGAGTCTTCGTTGACATTAAACTCATGTTCCTACGGATAAATCAAAGAATTATTTGAAATCTCTAGCCTATGAACTCTGTTGGACCTTCTTAAGTTAATATCAATAACTAGATCTCCTTACTCAACATCTTTTGCTACTAGTTGTAGTAGGTCTTGTGGATGACAAGAGATAACTCAACAAGCTGTGGTAATAGTGGAATTATAATGCTTTCATCTCTGAAAGTTGTGATGTGCAGTGTCTAACTCCCACTATCTAACTCATCCTTAAAATAAATTGTCCTATCTGATTCAATTATCCTAGTAAAATGAGTTAGACAATAGAATCTGCTACCTCTTAAGCCACTACAATAGCCAATAAAGAACCCAAAATTGGTCTTGGAATCAAGTTTCTTCATGAAAGGAATATAGGGCTTCACCTTTGCTTTGTAACCCCATACATGAAAGTGCCTCAAACTAGGCCTTTTACTATACTTCACCTTTGCTTGGAACTTGATTCAAAACATATGCAACAATCTTTAAGGCATCACCCTATAAGAATTCTGGCTATGAAGAATGAGCCAACATGCATCTTACTATGTCCATGAGAGTTCGATTTCATCTTCGGCTATACCATTCTGTTTTGGTGTTCCATGCATAGTGTAACTAGCTTTAATGCCACATTCCTACAAATACCTGGCAAAGGGACCAAAGTTTCTCCCAATCTTATCATATCTACTATAGTATTCACCATCTCTGTTAGAATTGACACACTTTATTTTCTTTCCCATTTTGAGCTTAACTGCAAACTTAAAAGTCTTGAAGGCATCCAATGATTTAGATTTCTCTGTGAGCAACTCTACCTATCCAAATTTGAAATAATCATCTATAAATTTGATGAAGTACTTGTAACCACCTATGACAGTAGGAGCATTAGGTCTACTAATGTTGGTGTGGTTCAACTCTAAGGCATCTAGTTTTCTACTTCTCTCCCCCTTTCTAGCTCTAGTTGAAAGCTTTCCCTTTATACAATCTACACACGTGTCAAAATTTGAAAGATACCGATCATACAAGATTCCTTCTTTTATCAATTTATGCATCCTCTCTCTGCAAATATGTCTTAAATGCCTGTGTCACAACATCGAGGAATTTTCATCAATTTTATTTCTTTCTTTCCAGTCATAGTGTTGACTAAGTTGACAAAACCAGGATTCAATTCATGTTGTATAATTCATCAAATGAGATACTAGTACTAACTATTTATGAATTATAAATAAAATCAAACTTTTTATTACCAAAATGACAAGAATATACAACAAAATCCAAAGCAATAGCTGGAATCAAAATTCTCCTCATGAAGGGTATATAAACAATGTTTTTGAGTTCTAATGCATGTCTAGTAGATAAACACAAGGAAATGTCGCCAATATACTCCACTTGTACTCTATCTCTATTTCCTAGTTGGATTGTCAACTCTCCTTCACTTGGCTTCCTCAGGTTTTAGTGCCTGCAAAGATTTTGTTACATGAATAGTGGCACCCCTATTTAACCACCAAGTATCTGATGGCATATCAATTAGGTTCGATTCAAAACACACTAGAGTTAGAGGGGTACCTTTCTTTTTCTCAACCTACTTCTCGTATTTGAAGCAATCTGCCTTCTTATGGCCATACTTCTTGCAGAAGCAGTAATTTCCCTTGTGAAAATTGGCTCGACCTAGACAAGCCGGTGAGCAGCCTGAGAGCAACAAAAGGAACATCTTGAAGGATATTCAGATCACCTTGCTATCAAGTCATATCATGAAGCGGCCTCTTTAGCTCAAGCTCGTGCATGACAGAGCGAGCTCGACCTTAGTATCACAAGAGACTCACTCCCAGACCGAAGGAGTTAGTGTGCGAGGTGCGACCAACGACCTGAAGGCTCACTGAACCGAAGACTACAGGAGACCAAGTCATATCATGCCCAACGGATACTTGGGACCCACCTGTAGGAGACAATCTGCAATAGCCATGTAACAGGATTTTGTCTGCCTATTTCATCTTGTACAATAAATGTTAATGTAACATATTTGCTACATATGTAATTACTATTTTACCATCCTCTCCTCTATAAATATGAGGAAGGAGCTTTCTATAGGAGGGATAATCTTTTATGTAAGTAGAAACTTTGCCAAAATGAAAAGAGAGTCTATGAGAGAAAGAAAACATTGTATGCTGAGTTCTTTATAGAAATACTTCCATAACAATACACTACCGTGGATGTAGGGTCCGGATTTATTTGGATTTGGTCAAATTACGTTAAAAATCTTGTGTTTCTTTTCTGCCCTTCCCTTCTTCCTTGTGTATTTTGTCGATTTCCTATGTTTGAACCAGTTGACAGTCAGAGATCCTGAAAGAATTCCCTCGATTGGCCGGAGTTTGGCTCAATACCAAAATCTGACATCAATATTTTTGGCATCGATTGTAGGGATCTCACCTGTTCTGGTTCATTTCCTACTGTAATAGCCAAGGGAAGAGCTACCAGAGCCTCAAACGCATAACCTCATCCTCCAAATGGTCACATCACAATTACAGACTCGTCCACTGCTCCTGTTGTCAGAGCAACTACTGGTGTCCCTCCAACCAGCTCAGTACAACCAGTTCCTACCACTAACAGCACCGACGGACCGCAAACCTGACTTCAACATCAGGAGAAACTTGAGCATATGATGGGAGAGCTGGCTAAAATAGTCACAATGTTAGTACAAGCACAAGCTCAAGACGTGTAAGGGCAGGCTGAAATAGCCGCACCCGAGGTTGAATGATCTGGTGAGGCTAACCAGGAGTAGACTTCAAGTTGCCATCCACATGGCCGGAACAGTGAATTAGGCCACCAAGTCTATAGCCAAAGACTGGGGGGCTTGGGCGTTTTGGTATAAGATCTCCTTCAAAGAGTGAAGCATTTGGAGGAGCACCCTCAGGTTCAAAAGGATCGAGGTCACTTTGGGGAGCTAACCCCATTTTCTAGAGAGATCGTGGAGGAGCCCCTCCTGTGCAAGCTTAAAGTCCCAGCCATTCTTCTATATGATGGAGACAATGACTCGCACAACCATCTAGACCTATTCAACATCCAGATGGATCTACAAGCTTGCAACCCCTAAGTCAGGTGTCATGTTTTCCCTGCTACTTTAGGTGAAGTTCCTCGAATGTGGTTCAAGAGTCTCCCAACTCACAGCATTAGTAGTTGGAAGGAGTGCTAGGAAAAGTTCATTGACCAGTACCGAGCGCTGAAGAAGCAACTCGCACCCCAATGTCATCTCGCTATGGTCTTTCAGAGTAAGCATGAAACATTGAAAGACTACATCTCTCGCTTTAGGTGTGAGGTTAGCAATATGGAGAAGTCCTCAGATGAGGCCATCTTCACTGTCGTCTCAGCGGGGCTTCACAGAGATGGGAAGCTATTCAAAAGCTTGTACAAGTCCCCAGTTAGCAATCTAGGTGAATTTTATGAGCGAGCCGCGAAGTAGATTAGATGGGAAGAAATTTTCAATCCATAGAAAATCGAAGCGAGCAGCTCAGCTTAAAATAAGAAGAGGGGTCATCATGCAAACGGAAGTGACAGCCTCGAGTGCCAGTTCGCTAAGAAGAGCAAGGATGAACGACCCCCGTTCTTAGGTTGTCACAGCACCTATAGCATCCTATCAGATGCTCAGGACAAGATCTTTGCGATGGAAAGGGATAAGGAGGATTTCGGAAAGCCTCCACCCTTAAAGACTCCCAGTAAGTCTAGACTCAACCGAGGAAAGTTCTGCATGTACCACAACAAGTTCGAGCATGTTACCTCAGAGTGCTGGGCGCTGAGAGACGCTATCAAAGATCTCATCAAAAGAGGTTGTCTACAATACTATGTTGTGTAGTCTTCCAAGCAGCGGCTTGGACCATCTCGGCAGGACCCCGAGCAAGAGTAGTCCCCTATTATCAAGACTATCTTTTAAACTTTTTGTAATTTTTGTGAATTATGTAAACATTTTGAATACCACTATTGATTTTAAATTTTCTTCGAACAGGTGATTCGCTTATCTAGCACCTTTTTATTTGGGCACGAGATTACCCCGACCACAAGATCGATCACCCTTTTTATTTAGGCACAAGATCGCCCTGACCATAAGATCGATCACCCCTTTTATTTGGGTATAAAATCGCCTTGACCACAAGATCGGTCACCCTTCTATTTGGCCATTGGATCGGCCCGAGCACGAGATCGCTCATTTGTTAATTTCGCAGCTCTTATGCGAACTTTATTATTTTGCAGCTTTCATGCGAATTTATCTATTTGGCCACGAGATTGGCTTGAGCATGAGATCGTTCACTTGACAATTTCACAGCTCTCATGCGAACTCTATTATTTCACAACTTTCATGCAAACTATATTATTTCGCAGCTCTCATGCGAACTTGTCTATTATTTCACAGTTCTCATACTGACTTATCTATTTATTTGGCCATAGGATCGACCCAACTAAGGGATCGATCTAACTCGTAGCCTACTTGTGATCAAGTGTTTGTAGCTCTTACACTATTTTTTGACTATGGGCAGGTCATACAGATTGTTCAAACGATGCAAATATACAAGAGCAACAAACAAAAATCACAAAAGGAAATTTTATTCATTAAAAGACCTCAATGAGGTAGAACTACATCAGAAAGCTCTGGATATAGACTAATTAGAATACAAAGGGAAAAACCTATGACTAAGAAGATGAACTGGCCGTGGAAGGCTGTACTCTGGCTGACTAGAGCCCGTGCACCACCCAGATCTTCAACTTTCTTCTTCCAATGCACCTTTGGTGGCGACACTGCAGCTCTTTATTTTCTTCGGCCTCTAGCTCCCTTTCTGATTCATGAAAGGAGCAAATCAAGAAGTGCTAGGAACTTGGCTGGTTAAACAATTGCCTCACAGCAGCACTGAGAGAACGTAGTTTGAGATCCATATGAGATCCCTCAATGTTATCGAAGAAGCCAAATCTTTTGAACTTTCTATGCAGCAGACCATACACACCCCAATGGAAGGCTAGAACGCAGGAAATAATGGTAGTTTATCAGGAGACTTCATGGTTTTCTCAGTGTAGTGATAGAAGGTGTTAGCCTTAAGGAGTTTGTTAACCTTAAAGAGATTGTTAATTCTAAAATCTTAATCTCTTAGCCCTAAATTTATTTTGATGTTGAAAAATAATTTATGTTAATGTTGAAAAATAACTTTGATAATGAAACTAATTTTAAACTCTTACTATTTACAAACTAACCTTCTCTTTGATTTCAGGTTATAACATTTGCTCAAA
>JANHAO010020867.1:0-12699 GCA_026873985.1 Saraca asoca | reverse complement strand
CAAGAATTCATTATTTGATTACAACTCAAGAGACAAACAAACAAAGATTGTATACTACATCTCCAACGAGATAAGGGCAAGATCTTATTTAAATTCCGCTTTATAAATTGTCTACCACTCTTTAAATCTTTATATTACCTGTTTAGGGACCTGACAGATCCATTACTACATGGTAACAACTATCACAAGCTTTCTTAGGCAAATACTTTGCTTCAAGCAAGACAGCTCAACTCCACAACCAAATTACAACTTTTGCTCAAAGAGATGGAGAATCATTGTATGAAGCTTAGGAGCAGCTCAAAGAACTTCTAAGGTTATGTCCTCACCATGGATTGGAAAAGTGGCTGATTGTCCATACCTTTTACAATGGGCTTACATATAATACCTATATGTTAATAGATGCCGCTACAGGAGGAGCACTTATGAACAAGACCGTAGATGAAGTGTACACCCTTGTAGAGGATATGGCTCAAAGTCATTATTCATGGTCAAGTGAATGAACTTTATCAAAGAAACCATTAGGGAAGTATGAAATTGATACATTAAACCACCTGTCTTCTAAAATAGATGCTCTCTTTCAAAAACTTGACAAGTTAAGTGTGAATGTTGTTGGCTCTTCCAGTGTTTCATGGGAAATTTGTAGATGTGTTGATCACATTATTGTTGAGTGTCAATTGGGAAATCCTTCTCTTCAAGGTAGTGAGCAAGTAAATTTTGTCAACAATTTTTCCCAGCAGAATAACCCTTTTTCCAACACATATAACCCAGGTTGGAGGAATCATCCCAACTTCTCCTATTGGCTAAATACAAACCTTGCTCCTAAAAATAATTTTAGGAAGCCCCTGGTTTCCAACCCTAAAGACCTCCTAATCCTCTACTCCTACCAAAATCCAACCTTAAGACCTTGATGGAGAACTTTGTAATGGCCCAAACCAAGCAAAATGAGGAATTCAGGGTACAAAATCAAACATGAGTGAGGCTATCAAGGAACTAGCTTCCAAGGTTGATTCACTGGCCACACATAACAAGATGATAGAGACCCAAATTGCCCAATAAGCTAATTCTTCAACTCGAAGTTTGGGTAAACTTCTAGGCCAACACAAGAACCCAAGAGACCATTGCAATGCTATTATTTTGAGAAGTCAAAAGCAATTACAAGGACCTAAAATAAATGAAGAGGAAGTAAGAGATGATGAGCCTGGAGTAGAGATTAAGAAACCCAAGGAGGTTGAAGCTAAGGAAGAGGTAGAAAAGGGGAATAAAAAAGAAGAAGAACCTAAGTATATACCTCCCAAGCCATGCAAGCCACCAATTCCCTTCCCTCAAAGATTAGCTAAGGCAAGACTAGAAAAGCAATATCAGAAGTTTTTGGACGTTCTCAAGAAGCTGCATATCAATATTTCCTTTTTGGAAGTTGTTTCACAAATGTCTTCTTATGCCAAGTTCTTAAAGGAGATCCTATCTAACAAGAGGAAGTTTGAGGAATATACCACGATTTCCTTGACTGAAAAATATAGTGCAATCATCCAAAACAAGTTACCTCCCAAACTCAAGGATCCCGGAAGTTTTTTTATTCCTTGTTCCATTGGTGATATGCACATTGATCGTGCCTTGTGTGATCTTAACGCAAGTGTGAGCCTTATGCCTCTCTTCATTTGTAAGAAGCTCCAGATGGGTGACTTAAAGCTGACCACTCTTTCTTTACAGTTGGCAGACAAATCCATCAAATATTCGATTGGTATCTTAGAGGATGTGCCTTTAAAAATTGGTAAACTCTTCATCCTTGTTGATTTTGTGATTTTGGAAATGGAAGAGGATGCTTAAATTCCCATCATTCTCAGAAGGCCTTTCATTGCCACTACTGATGCTATTATTAATGTTAAGAATGGAAAGCTTTCCTTCAATGTAGAGGATGAAAAGTTTGAATTTAATTTGACTCTTACTATGAAATGCCCTTCTCTTGAGGACACATGCTGTAGAATTGATTTAATTGAGCAAATTGTGAAAGAAGATATAATGAGTCATTATTCCATTGATCCTTTTGAGCTTTGTCTTGTGAAAAGTTTTTTCACTTGTGATGAGAATGTTGAAGCTACCATGTGTGCTAAGTTGCTTGATGAGAGCCCTATTTTTCCTACAAAAGTAAGAGCTAAGAAATTGGAACTAGATTCAAAACCCACCACCATGGAGGAAGACAAAGTCTCAAAGGTAGAACTAAAACCTCTCCCTCCAAACTTGAGGTATGAATTTCTCAGTCCTAACTTTACTCACCCTATGATCATAAATGCAAATCTAAGTGATGATGAAATTGCTAAATCGCTCAAGGTCCTTAGAAAGCATAAGAAAGTCATTGGGTATAGTATTGACGATATCAAGGGGATTAGTCCTTCTATTTGCATGCATTGTATTTTGCTTGATGATGATCATAATCCCTCTACAGAGCACCAAAGATGTTTGAATCCAAACATGAAAGATGTAGTTAAAAAGGAGATACTTAAAGCCCGATTCAAGTAGTTCCAAAGAAAGGGGATATGACCATCATTAAGAATGACAATAATGAATTGATCCCCATTAGAATGATAATGGGTTAGTACATGTGCATTGATTATAGAAATTGAACAAAGTCACTCGAAAAGACCATTTTCTCCTCCCATTCATTAATCAATTATTAGAAAGGTTGGCCAAGCACTCTTACTTTTGTTAGTTAGATGGATATTCAGGATTTTTTCAAATTCTTATCTATCCAAATAACTAAGAAAAGACCACATTTACTTGCCCTTATGGTACCTTTGCGTATAGAAGAATGCCATTCAGTCTTTTTAATGCATCAACCACCTTTCAAAGGTGTATGATGGCCGTATTTTTTGATTTTATTAAGCACATCATGGAAGTTTTTATAGATGATTTTTCAGTCTATGCCATCACATTTGATCATTGTTTGAGTAATTTGAACTAGGTTTTACAAAGATGTGAGGAGGTAAATCTTGTCTTGAATTGGAAAAAGTACCACTTCCTGGTAAGAGAAGGCATAGCGCTTGGGCACTTAGTGTCTGAAAAGGGAATTGAAGTAGATAAAATGAAGGTTGAGGCTAAGAGAGTTCCTTATACTCTCTCTGAGCTCCCTTCAACCAAATAATACTACCAAAGGAGTCAAGCTCATAACTTAAAACAAGCGCTTCTTGGGAGGCAACCCATGTTTAATTTTATATAATTTATTTTTGCTTATTTTTTTTCTTTCTTTAGTTTTAGTTTATCTTTGCTTTACAATTTTTAGCTCTTAGCTTTGGAAATTTTAGAATTTCTAGTGGTTGAATTGTAGGATTATCTCTATGTGCCAAGCTTCATTTTTAAGGGAGATTTTTGATGCATATTTGAGCAAGAAAGAAAAGGATGGCAGCCTCAAGCACAGTCAAGGTGTGTTCCAGGACACATCTATGTTCCAAGCATCTTGTAGAAAAAAAAAAAACTAAAGACCAGTAAGTTGGTAAGCTTCTCTCCCTTCCTCTATAGTCTTATATTTGCTAGCTACATTGAGGACAATGTAGGATTTAAGCATGGGGATAGTTGCTTTCTGGCTTTTGGTTTATTTTGTGTAAATAGTTGTAGTGTTGTTTTATAGTTGCTTTTCATTTTGAGTTGTGTTTTGTTTTTATTAATCATAAGGTTAATAACCTTTCCAATGAGTTGATGTGGTAATAACTAGTTTTAAACCCATGAAAGTTTGATATGAGATGGACCTTGAAATGAATATTCTTGATTTAGTATTTCTTCCCTATAATTGAATCTTAGGCTTATATAAAAATGCCTTATCTTTTATGCTATAATTTGCATGCTCTTTATGACTTTTGGCATTATGAAAGTGTGAAGTTAGGGAAAGGTGAAGGATGAGGGAAATCTCAAAAAGGTCTTCATTCTAAGTACTTAATTTTCAAGTTCCAAAAAGGCCTTTGGTATAAGTATCTAGATGCTTGCACCTTAGTAAGATGGAGCATAAAATGCACTCACTGAAAAAAATGAATGAAATGAAAAAAAGAAAAATAATGAAAAATGATGATTAAATAAGTGAATAAAAGAAGGGCATGGTAATTTAGGGAGATATGAAGAATGAGGATCTTACTTGAGTACCTCGAGAGTTATTTTGGTGCATAAAAGTTATAGTAATAATGTGGTGAGGCGTATAATACAAGAATCAAGGTTTATGATTAGATGAGTAAGGACTAACCATTGAATGCTCATGTTTTTAATGATGTCTTGCTGATTGGGGATAAAATTAGTTGTATCACATCTACTTGTTTGAATTAAGAGTTTAAATTCTCCCTCCTCCTAATGTGCATTCATATATTATGATTTGCTTGAGGACAAACAAATGTTCAAGCATAGGGGAGTTGATAAATGGGTAAAATGCATAATATTATGTTAATTTAACCTCTTGAATTATTGTTAGCCTGTGATTTCTTTGTTCATTTTGCTTTGGTTTAGTATTTTGTTCCTTGGTGCTGCTTTGTTTTGTGTCTTTCTTTGTAGGTTAGCAAGAAGGCTTAGAAAGGAGATTGGAAATGAAAATTCAAAGCATATTTAGATCAAGGAGAAGCTAGAAGAGAATCCCTTGCAATGAATACAACTCAGTCATTGAAGCAAAGAAAGCATGCTCTAAATAGCCCAAACACGGTCATGTTTGGTGCTGCCCTTCTCCTCCAGATTTCTTTATTGGCAACCTAAAATACACTATGGCCGTGTCACAGGACATAGTCGTGTTTCAGGGTTTGCTACCTTACTATTTAAGGCATTTTTCTGCGCAGCCACCAGAAGCTTTTGCATAGTTTTAGAGAGATTAGCTAGGTTTTCCATTTTCTAAGACATTTTACTGAGTAGATTGATAAAGACTCTTGTAGTACTGAAGTTCTTGTGAAGATTTCAGCTCATTTCATCATTTGGAATTTTGGTTTTCTCTTCCAAACTCTATTTTTGTTTTTTTGCATTTATATTGGGATGTTATGGATTATTCATTAATGATGAACTTGATTTTTATTTCTATTATGAGTGAGTAGATTTCTATTCTAGCATTAGGAATAACCCATTTATGGTCTCTTGATGCTATTTTGATTAATTTCCTATTGTAATTATCTGGTTTTAATTAGTTCAATTGTTATGCTTGCCAAGTATTTGATAAAATGTTTAGCCATCATTTTGTCTAATTTTAGGCAGATAGTTGAAGTACTAAAAAGAGAAAATTATCACTAGAACCCTAACAGTTGATAAAGAGAATTTTGATCATGAACGTAGACTAAGTTCCTTTAGGATTGAATTGGTTAGCATTGATTTTAAAGGGCTTAAATTAATCTAAACCACAAAAGTAGGTTCAATTAGATTAATTTGAGTACTATTATTAGACCTTGAAAGAGACTAGTAATTAATCTAGGCTAAACCATCCTTAATTATCTAAGTAATTACCACAGGAAGAATTTATACCATCTATTGAAGACCATCAATGTGGTGAACCCCAATCCTAATCTTTCATAGTTGGAATTCATTTGTTAATTAAGAGCCATTTTCTTATCAATTTTCATTGATATCTTTGACATCTTTTATTGATTTAGACAACTTAATTTGCAAAACTCTAGTAATTGATACAGAGGTCCCTATGGAATACGACCCATACTCATTGGTGCTTACTACAACTACATTGTGCCTTTGTGAAAATATAAAACAAACAAGAACAGTGTCTGAGCTAGTCGAAATTGAGGCCACATCTGAGCCCCCTACCAAGAGATAGAAAGTAAGCAAGAGGAAGAAGGCTGCTACCTCTTCGAAATAGACAGCTCACAAAGTTATAGCTGAGGAGGATCGTTTGAGCCTTGGTCTAAACACACAGAGGTATTTTGATTTCATTTGGGAGAATGTAGTTGAGATCTTATAGTAGCCCCCAAGTGTTGGAAAAAGATGAGATCTCAAGCGGAGGGTTGATGCGTTATACCTCTCATAAAGGCTTGTTGGTAAGTAGCATCCTTTTACCTTGGTTATTTCACTCCTTCATGGTCTAACTTGATCCATTTGATTTTCTGGACTTTGTTAGGGATAGTGAAGATGGGGGAAACATTCCAAGCCTAGGAGGAGAAAAATGCTAGACTTATGGACAACCTGGCCACTACAACTGCTAGGGCACTCGAGCTTGAGAATAGAGCGATGAATGTTGAGGTCACTTAAAATGAGGGTAAAGAAGCTCGTTCTTAAGAAGCAACAAGATGTGAGGCTATCATAATCAATCTTAACAAAGTTATTGAGGAACTATCGAGGGTGAAACATGACCTGGATGTGTCACCTAGAGGTGTTGATGCGATGATGCAGCGAGCTGAAGCTGTTATGCGGTGGGCTGAGGCTATTGAGAAGAAACTAGAGGCAGCCAGGATGGAGGTTGCTCAAAAGGAAGAGGAGGTCGCTCTAGTCAAGGCAGAGACTACCAAGCTGGTGGCGAAGGTAGCAGAAAAAGTAGAGTTTAAGACCTCATCCTTTTTCTTATACACTCTGTGGGGGTGACATTGAGATATGGACTTTTCATTTTTTGGATCGAAGGCCTTTGAGGCTGTTGAGGGCTTCAAGAAGAAGGCTACTAAAGCCATATCCTCCCATAAAGGCGTGGAGTCTATGAGCAAGGCCCCTCCTACTGAAGGTGCAATTCAAAGAGAAAATAACCGTAGGTCACATAAATCTCTATTAATTAATTGAAAGATAAACAACTCACTCCATGCATTGATTCCTCCTCCTATATGAGATCAACTCCTAGAGAGTAGGCTCCTTAGGATTTGGTTTTGTAATTTTGTATTTCATTTCTGAACTTTGTCATTTGGTCTTCAAACTTTACATGAAATTACCTCATTAAAAGAGGTATTAAATGAATGTTTCCAGTTTTCTTTATTTTTTTGAGCATATCACATTGATTGTTTTACAGAAAATAATGTGTAGGCTGCTATGAATAGATTCCTACATATCACAACTCAATAATCATTGGATAAAATGAATGCCCGGTGGGTCAATTGACCCTTAAGAAAAACTATATAAATAGGCTTGAGTCGAGAAATCATGACTTAAAAGGATATGTGCCTTGTTGAATGACCAATTAGTCGCATTAGTCCATCTCTAGTAACAAGTTTAAGCATCAGAGTGCTTGAGCACCTAAGTTAGTGTGAGATCAAGTATCGAGATAAAGCGCATGGATACATCTTTCAACATGGGGCTGTATGAAAGCTGCAAGCAACGGGTCACATGAAAGCTACGAGCAACGGGTCGTATGAAAGTGCGAGCAATGGGTCACATGAAAGTTATGCCTCATGGGGGGAGGTTGGAACCTTGCCACCTAGATGCGAATCTGCTATTTTATCCCAGGAGGTATTGTCCCCTTTGGTCACTTTCTTGCATCAAGGCACTCTGCCTCAGGGTTTCGCCCCTTTAGCCACACAGGTGGCATGGATGCTTCTCGGCTAGAAGGCATATTAGCTGGAAAGCTGGTAATTGTATTGGAATGAGCTCTGGCGGCCTTAGCTCAGAAGCTGGCAATTGTATCAGAATAAGCTATAGGGGCCCTCAGTTGGAATGGCTAGCAATTAGTTGCATACATAGTGGCTAGGAGTCAGTCACACATGCGTATAAGGTGGTGATCTCATCTCACAGAAAGGTTGGCAACCTCGTGTCAAGGAAACCAAGCCACGACAATCTTGTTGCTCAATAGAGAATTTTAGTTTTGAGAATGACCCACTTTCGGGAGCGAGATTGTTTCCATGTTAGAAAGGAGAGCAAATGTTAAATGCTTTGAGCTCGAGGAATTTTGGCCCTATTTATATTCAATAGAAAGCTCAATATTGCTGGCTCAAGAGTCTTTGCCCCATCCGTATTAGGTGGGAAATCACGCTTCTTGGTCTGTGAACTCTAGAAAAATAACATAATGTGAGATCGCCAAATTTGAGTCTAGGCTTGGACTTTCCTAAAATTTTATTCAGAAATTAATTATTATTAGAATTTAGAGACAAATTTGGGATGCTTCATTTACATCTGAATAATATATAACAAAAAGAAGGTTTACAAGTTCTAAGGCTACTGTCGTTGCGACCGTTGGGACTACTGAGGTTGCTATCCAGGAGATTGCACCACTTGTCTTGCAAGCAGCCTCTCTTGATTAGATCTTCGATTGCATCTCTAAGAGCTCTACATCATAAGGTATTATGTCTAGCTTCTTTGTGGTAATCACAGAACTTGCCCATATTTTTGAATCTATTAGGAGTTGTTATGGGATTAAGCCTCCCGAAGTCCTCCTTATCTTTTTCAGTCGCAAAAATACACTTTTGGGTATTCGATAGGGTGCTACAGCTATCATGGTGACCCTGGCATTGAGGTCGCTCACTTTTGGACTTTTTCACAGGTTGGCTATCGAAGTCATCTTGGGCACTTTGGTCCTTGCTCGTTTGGCCGGAGCCATTTGCCTTACCTTCATGTCTAGACTTCTTTGGACCAAAGGTTTTTTCCTACTTGATTTCCTTGGTGGCTTGCTCATAAAATTTAGCTAAGTCCTTCACTAGGGACTTGTATATCTCCTTGTACAGTTTTCCATCCTTGCGAAGACTAGTTGAGATTGCTATGAGGACGCTTTCATTCAAAGGATTTTCTACATTATGGACTTCATGTCTAAACTTGGTGATGTAATCTTTCAACGATTTGTCTCTTCGTTGGAAGACTATAGAGAGATAACAGGTCAGTATGAGCTGCCTTCTTAATGCCTTATATTGACTGAGGAATCTAGTTTGGCATTCTACCCAACTAAGAATTTTGTGAGCTGGGAGATTTCTGAGCCAGGCTCGTGGTATTTATCCGAGGGTGGTTAGGAAGATGCAACATTTGACCAGTGAGCTACTTGTCTGAAAATCCATCTAGACATTAAATGCATTCGATGATCATATGGGTTGCTATCCCCATTGTATTACGGGACATTGGGGATCTAAAATCTATAAGGAAGGGGCTAAGTTTGGATCTCCTTGATGAATAGAGTCCTTTCCTCATAGTAGTCTTGATGGCCCTGAGCTGCAGGTTACCTTTCAAGCTACTGCAACCTCTGAAGTAGCTCTTTGATCAAAGGGTCTTGTATTTTAGATCGGTGGCTGGTTTGAGGACTTCTATCATCCTTCTAATTGTGGGAGAAATGATCTGAGGCTCCTTGTTTGACCTTATTCGAACTCCTTTTTTGACATGAGCTCTTATATCGCTAACCACCTTCATCGTCACTTTCACGAGCTCGATGGACCTCTGACCTCAGTTGCAAATTGTGTAGGTGAATGGACCCAGTTCACAGATGCTATTCTTTGAAGGACTTTTCTTGCTGTACTCTTAGTTGTCGAGACCCTCCCTTGGACACTACAACCTTGACTTGTTTTTGCATGCCTTAGGCTTATGCATGAGCCAATGTTCTAACTACATCGGCTAACTCCTTCATTATGTTCTCAAATGCCTCTTAACATTGATGCTATACTTGAACTTTGTCATTCTCAAGAGTAACAGGCTGGTGAAGGGTTACTGGTACCATGCTAGTGTTAGCACCTGTTGTGGGGGCAGCAAAGGCACTCATAGTGGGGAAGACAGAGCCCCCCAATGGTGACTCCTACTACTCTACAGGACCATCAGGTTGTCCAACAATAGCATCAGTGCTCCTGGTGGTTCTTCCTCTTGCTTTTGTAGCTAAGTAGTGAATTATAGAGAAAAAATGCAGTTTGGGCCCTGGTTCTAGTGCCAAAATGTTAACGGTGAAATTTGATTCAGTAGACCCAAATCTCAATCAACGGGATAGTTCTTAAAACCCCAAGCTGCTAGTTATGAATACAGATGTGAATAAGAAAGGAAGAACATCGGGCACTAAGAGCTTTTTATCATGGTTCGGCTAAAGCCAATATGGCCCTTACATCCATGGTGGTTTTATTTGCTATTATACAGTGGTTTCTCTATGTAGTTTTTTAGAGTTACAATATCAGTGCTCTCTCACTACATAAGTGCTCTCTCACTGTTTTGGTAGAGTTTCTTCCTGTATTCCTTGCTTCTTCTTTTACAATGATTTCCCTTTCTTATTTATAGAGGCTGAAAGGTTCCAGATGTAATTTTACAAGTTATAAATATGTTACATCAAATAATAAATGTACAAGACAATATAGACTCCTGCAATTTGGCTTATGTAGATTGCTTTCTGTGAGTGGAACCCTCTGGCTACTTTTTGTAGGTTGGCTTTGGATGCAAATGTCTCTCATATTTGACCTTAACAGGCTTTTAGTCGGGAGAGGTGCTAATCCTTGCGAGTTAGGGCTTTTGTCCTGGGATTGCTGGGGGTCTTTGACTAGTGAGCTCGCATTCAGTGAAGCGAGCCCGAGCAGGGTGAGTTATTTGTTATGCAAGTCGGGGACTTTTTTGGCGAGCTTGGACTTCTGCCTTGGCCTCATTTTGTGTCCTGAGCTCGCGGTTAGCGAGCCAATGCCTCTATCGAGTGACCTAAGTCTTTAAATAGGTTTGGGCCCCCTTTAGCTAGTCTTGTATTCTATTAGGCCTTTGCTAGCCCATTTCACATAGAACCGGAAAATACATATAACAAGGAGATATATATATATATATATGTTATATGTTTTTTAGTCTTTATATGTTATGTTTTATTTTTTTATGATATTAATTTATATATTTAGTATGTCTGTTTAATAATACTTATTTTCTTATTTTATACGTGCACTTTATATTTGTAAAAAAATGAATATTATATGTATGCTTTGTAAGTAAAATAGGATTTTTTAAGTGATGTATTGATGATTTGAATATGTTTTATTAAAATAATATTTTCTTTTATATTTAGTGTTTGTATATAACAAATTTTAAATACCAAAATATCAACGTCATACGTATCAAATAGTAAAAAATAATTAAATAACTCATTTAATTTTTTATATTATTTACAATTAAAATTTTTATTTTTGACTTGATAAAAAATAAAAATTAATACAATAAATATTAATATATGAATTATTAAAAATTTCATTATATTATTGTAAAAAAAATTTGAAAACATTTGAAAAAAAATTGAAAACATTGACAGTGCCAACGCCTCCAAATTCCAACCCCATCCACGAAATATGTTTTAAATTAACACCATAAAAGGAAATTGTTTCTCATGCAACTCTATGTCTGGCAAAAAGCCCCCTTTTCTCAAAAAAGTTCTAATATTATAGCTGTAGGTTGCATTCTTTTGGAATGCAGTTGCCTCATCCAGAAGGCCCTTGCCAACTATTGGCTAGACTTTTATTTTAGAAATTATTGTCTACATATTGATTACATATTAATATCATCCCAAACTTAGAGTTGAGACCTGGAGGGATGCTAGCCTCAAATTTGATTGGTGCCACACATTTAAATTTCTCAGATTAGAGCTTGTAAAGACAACCAAGTTGTTGGAGGTACTACAAAAAAAAAAAAAAATATTTTAGCAACTGAAATTAGCAACCAAATTTTTTCGATCTCTAATAGCAACAGAACTAAAATTATTTTGTGACTGATTGGTTAAGAACTGAAAATATGATAAGTTTAAGAACTTAGCCACCAAATTAGCGATCTAAATGGTTTAGTGGCAAGCATTTTGGTGGCTATTCAATCGCCATGTAATTGCCAACTGCAAAAATTTTGTATTAGTTATAGAAATTTTTTGTGACTAAAAAGTTTGGTCGCCATATTGTATTTGGATTCTTTAGCCACTGAATTTATTTGATTGCCATATTGGAAGAAGGACTAAATTGAAAATTTAACAGGGACCTAATTAAAAAGTTTCTGGAAGGTTGGGCATTAGTGTAAGTAGGTCAAAAGTCTGGGGGCCAAAATAAAAAATTTCCCATTTGGCCTATTGTATAAAATTTCCCCAGCCCGACTCTTCTCCAGCATTCCCAAAGTTTCCTCCTCCCCCTACTCCCCGATGGCTTGCATCTAGCTTCTTTCTCCTTCAGCTCATCATCTCTCATTGGTTCTGCCAAGTTTCGACCGCTACTCAATGTTCTGGCATCTTCTTCTTTCCCTAGCACACCCTCAACCTTCTTCTCAGACTCCCCTGCTACTGCGTTCGACTGGTAGTTCTTCTTTTGGGTTCTTACCATTTGGCAAGCTGATCGTTGGTCCCTTCACCGGCCATCTTCTTTTTCCTCCCCTCCGGCTCCTTCATCCAGTCCATGGTGGTGATCTGGTAGTAGCAGCTCTTCGGCCTTTCCTATTGAGCCAGTTCTGTTGAACCTCCCTCCATCTCACTGATGTGGTTTTGGCCGGTGGCGAGCTAAGGGGTGAAGCTTCAGATCCCTGTGAGTAATCCTAAAACAAAAGATTTATTCTATAGCAACTCTATAGCTAGATATCAAGAAAATTGTGTAAAAACCCAAAAATGCAAAGTTAATAAAATTGGAAAATTTTGTTGTTATTTTGCTTCAGATGTATTCCTGATAAAATGTGGAATTCATTGATGTCCAAATTCTAAAATTTCAATAGAATCCCTAGTAGCCAGTTAGATGTCTTTGAAGGTGAGTAGATAGTCCCACCCTTTGTAAATCCCATTTTATTTTTCAAATTGATTTGTTAATCAATATGTTATGAATTTTGTCTACATGATGAATGGATGCGAAAATGCATAACAGGCTTATGTATGTTTGAATA
>JANHAO010020866.1:0-12714 GCA_026873985.1 Saraca asoca | reverse complement strand
CCCAACAGGAAAAGGGCAAGATCAATCTTTGCTTCCGCTATATAAATTTCTTACCACATTTTTCTATACCTGTTTGGGACCTACAGACATAATATTCACCTTGGGTTCCAAAATGGCCAAAGTAAATAACTTTTTAACTCCTTCTCACTCTTTGGATACTAAACATAGTTAAATTGCTAAAATTAGTATCTAATTGTCATGAATAATTTTTTGCTTACTATAAGCCATTCTAAGTCGAATTACTTTATTTAAGCTTTAAGTGATATTTACCTAAAATTCTTAATCTTAACAAGGCCTGCTCTATATCTGGTTGAATTAAAGAGATAAAAGTAGATAGGTGGTAACCTTTGGTAAGTGACTTAAGGACTACCA
Source organism: Saraca asoca (assembly GCA_026873985.1). Taxonomy (NCBI): domain Eukaryota; kingdom Viridiplantae; phylum Streptophyta; class Magnoliopsida; order Fabales; family Fabaceae; genus Saraca; species Saraca asoca. The sequence continues at coordinate 12,342 of JANHAO010020866.1, read as the reverse complement.
AAGGAGAAGGCCTTTAGATGACTCAAAGCAACCTCAGATAAGCTTAACCACCACTCAGGCAAAATCAGCAACAACAACAGGGTCTTTTTTTTTTTAAATGGATGAACAAGCTCTAACTTGAACTCAACCTAAAAATTTTGAGTTGAATCATAGCTAATTAACATTAGGAAACGGGGGGCTAAACAGGATAACTGGTTCGACTCAACCCTGTCAACAATATCCACAACACAAAGAATGCTTAACCAGTAGTAGAACAGTAAGGCCCAAGCCAGAAGCGAAGCTTGAACAGTAAGGAAAGGTGAAGGATAGCATATCCATGACAAAGATAGCTCAAGTTGTGATCACAAGTTAGTTGAGCATTATGACATCAACATCACAGCTCAACCCATCCAAAGGGAGATCATCATCAGAAGATGGTGATGAAATGGCTTGTGACTGCTGGATAACAAGAAGGGCAAAGGTTTCTTTTTCTTCCTTTTTGAACTCTTTCATCAAAGAGAAAGGAGTTGAAGTAGTGCTCGGCTGATGCTGGCTTTTGACCGAGACAAGCTTAAACAGAAGAGTTAGGGAGAAAGAGAGAACATCGAACCAGTTAGGAGAAGATGAAGAGTTGATCGATAGCGACTGAATGAAGGCCATTGAAAAAGTTAACCTACTGTAGAGCTGGAAGAAAAACATTAGAAGAGAAGGAGAAAATGATCGGTGGTGGTTCATTGAGCTAGCTAGATAAAAGAAAAAGAAGGAGTAGTAGTAGCTCGTGAGGAAGACAGAGATGGAGCAGAGGGAGCTCGGTGATGGTGGAGTTTTCTGGAGAAATGGAAGTTTGGATTTGTAGAGTAAGGAGAATTTTCTGGAAAAATAAAAATAAAGCTTAGGGGAAAGAGGTCAGTGCTAGGTCAATAATAGCAGAAAAAAATAGGGTTTATTACAAGTTAGCCCCATTGAAACTTTAGTACATTCAATACAATCTACCAAAAAAAGGAAAAATTCAAACTTGGCCACAATAAAATTTTTAAAATTTCCATTTTAGTCCACCAAATTATTATTTTTTATTTTTAAGGTGTTACAAGATCAATAGGATCTTTCGACTTGCTTGACATGAAAAAGACAAGTATAAAATTGAAGACCACTTTCAAAAAACAAAAAGCACAATTAGAACAAGTAAAAAGGTAGCAATGTTGGTCAAACAAAAAGTAAAAAGGATCATGTAGAAATGAAGGAAAGATAGAATGAAGGCTTTGGCAAGTAAAGAAGCTACCAAAACACTGATTCCTTCGATAAGACTTGGTGGAAGACCAAGGGACTCAAGTAAACATTGGCACCGAGTTGAAGAACCACTGTAGCAGATGTGGCTTGAGGCATAGAAAAGGATGAAAAAGGTAAAAAACTAAGAAAAATAATGAAATATAAAAGTTACCTACTGAATAGGACCCAAAAAAATAGCTGAAAGCACAAAGAAGTCACCAAAAAACTTGAAATGACAGCAACACAAAGGTGTGAAACTTTAAAGTTAAAATGCAAAAATGTTGTTCAGAAAGGTTGACTCCATTTTTATTGGAGGAAGAGGAAGATCTAATGGTTTGTAAGGACCTAGATGAGCAACTCGAATGATAATCCTCGTCATGATGTAACTTTAGCAAATCCAAGGCACCTATGTAAAAGTTACCCATAGAAAAAGAACAAGAAAGACAATTGGAAACTCGAAGAAATCATCAAAAAACTTGAAATGATAGTAACACATGGGTGTGAGACTTGATGTTAAAATGTAAAAGTGTTGTTTAGAAAGGTTGGCTCTGCATTTATAGGAAGAAGAGGAGGATCCAATGACTTGTAAGGATCTAGATGAGTGGCTCAGATGATGATCTTTTTCATGATGTGACTTTAGCAAATTTCAAGGCACCTTAGGAAGGTAACATAATTATGAACACTTGTGGTAGATAGAAGATAACTGGTTAAAAAGATAAAAAGTCATTGTGACAGTCATATAACATATTCACTGGAAGGGAGGGAGTAAATAGCATATCCCAAAGTAGCCTCTGGCCATTAAACAGTCGACATAGGACGAACAACTCAAGTCAAGCAAAGAAGCAGTCACTAAGCAAGGGCAAAGGTCCAGACCCAAGTTAAATGACCATTAGCACTAGGTCAATTGACTAGGGACATAGACTTGGCCATTAGAAAGAACTTAAGCAAATCAATCCCTATTGATGGTAAAATTTGGTAAGCCACAAATCTCAGTCAACCTAAACAGTTGTATCCCCAAGTTGCAATCCGGTAATAAAAAAGTAGGAAAATAACCAAAGTAAGAGGAAAGAAGAAGAACAAGATGAACATCAGATATTTTAACGTGATTTGGCTAAAATCCTTTGTTTGGATTCTTACATCCATGGATGATTTTATTTCTATGGAAAATTTGGTAGAGTTATAGTATGCATTTTTCACTCCCTATTACAATGATCTCCCCCTCCTATTTATAGAGGCTAGGAAGTTACAAGTGTAATTTAACAAGTTGTAAATTTGTTACATCAAATAATAAATGTATTTGACAAGTATGGCTTCTACAAATCAGCTTCTACAGATTGCTTTCTACATGTGAGCCCTCATAAGCTGCTTCTTACAAATTAGCCGCACAAGTTAAGTCTAAGAGGGTGTCTACTTTAGGTTCACTCACAATGAGCTTTTAGTTGGGCAAGATGACGCATCTTGTGAGCTAGGACTCCTGATCTGGGATCATTGCTGGTCTTTGGCCAGTGACTTGAGCTTGTATTTGGTGATGCGAGCTCATGTAGGATGAATTGTTAGCTATACAAGTCGGGGCTCATTTCTAGCAAGCTAGGGCTTTTGCCTTGCTCCGTGCTTTGAGTTTGTAGTTGGTGATCTGGTGCCCTTGAGAAATCTTAACTTTGAGGCAGGTTAGGCTTTCCTCATTTGGACTCATTTGCTACTGGGCCTTTGTTAGCTTATTTTGTACAATACCAGAAAATACCTATAACATTAGCCCTCCAACTCTTAGTATGCTTTACGGGTTGGGAGTTGTAGTTTGATGGCAAAGTTTTTATTTTAGGATTGCTGAGTAGTCAAAGTCTTTAGTTCAGTCTATCATTTCATCTACTCCAGGCCATACTTCTTACTGTATATGTTTCATAGCCGTTGGCATGACAGCCTTATTTTCTTCCAAACCATTTAATTAAGAACAACTGGATATCTTTTGGACTTTTCACTGAGGCTAGACTAGTCTATATAAGACATGGGAAATCCTTCTTCCTTCTTCATTAAGTGACCTGATGGGTGCCTTAGTTAAACCCCTCATGTTTCTGATGATCTAGTTTTTTGATGAGGCATGTATGGCCTACTGCATAGGAAATTTTTATGGGCAATCCTTCTTTGAGGATTCTAGGAGATCTTGTGCAGATCTTGGATTATTTCTTCATGGTTATGCTGTAGGGTTCATCCTTTCAGGCTATGCTCTTTTGTTTCTATTAAATTATTAGTGCTGGGAGTGAGGGAGCTAAGAAAAAGCTTTTTAGTTAAGGAATTAAGGAGCCAACATGCTCATCAGTCCTCCAGCTAGTTGGAGTTTAGCTCCCATAAGCTACCTTCCTTTTAGAATGTGATAGCCGTAGGCTTAGTCTGCTTTGTAATTTGAATCTTCTAATGTAAATTTACCTTGTTAAGAAAGGCCTTTAATGAACAAGCTTTTCTTCATGATTCTTGAATGTTACGCTAGATGTTCTGTATATCCTAAATGATAACATAAAATGTTTAGATAATCAATCAGTTATATTTTTTTATTAGTAATGAATCTGAGCATCAAAGTGTCTCAGTTGATAATGAGTAGAGTATACATGTAGGTCACATAAGAGCTGTACCTAGTAGTAAGTTGCATGCAAGCTATGGGCAATAGGTCGTATGAGAGCTACGAGCAGTAAGTCGTATGATAGTTATAAGCAATAGGTCCTATGAGAGCTGTGAGCAATAGGTCGCATGAAAGTTATGAGCAATTGGTCACATGAGAGCTGCGCTTTACGAGTCGCACCACAACAATTTTGTTGCTTAGTGGGCAGTAAGAGTTTGACCTTGCCAGCAATCTTGTTGCTTAATGGAATAACAATCTCGTTGCTTAGTCTCACAACAATCCCGTTGCTCAATGGAACAATAATCTTGTTGCTCAGTTTCATAGTAATCTTGTTGCTCAGTTCCACAGCAGTCTCGTTGCTCAGTGAAATAGCAACATTGTTGCTTAGTTCCATAGCAATCCTATTACTCAGTGGGATAGCAATCTCGTTGCTCAATTTCATAGCAATCTTGTTGCTTAATGGAATAGCAATCTTATTGCTCAGTTCCATAATAGTCTCGTTACTCAATGAAACAGCAATCTCGTTGCTCAGGCAGGCAATGAGTGACTCTACTAGTAATCTTATTGCTTAGGTAGGTAATGAGTTTATTTTAGAGCCTTCACGCCTCAACAAGCTTATAGCTTTTGTTGGAAATGAGTTTATATTAGCACTTCTGCACCTCAGTTGATAAGTTGGCCATGAATTTAGCACACAATGTGCCTCAACTAAAAAGCTAGCAATGATATCGAGTTTGACTTCATCAACATAATAACTCTCTTCTTATATAACATTTTGTTGAAGATTATTAGACAGAAAGATTTGAAGGGCTTTTATTAGCCTTTGAACAACATTATAGCATTAAAATATGGTTCTACCCGAATGGCCCTGTTCGTGATCAATGATCCGTTAGGGCTATCGAGGTTGCTGTTCAGAGGGTCGGACCACATAATCTTGCAACCAACCTCTCCTGATGAGGTCTTCTATGGCATCCTTGAGTGCCCAACATTCTAAGGTGTTATGGCCGACCTCATTATTATAGGTGCAGAACCTATTTGTGTCTATGAACTTGCTGGGGGCCCTCAAGGATTTGGGTTTCCCAAAATCTTCCTTATTTCTTTTTGTGGCTAAGATCTTATCTTAAGTGTCAAATAAAATGCTGTAGCTTTTGTGGTGACTTTGATGTTAAGGTCGCTAGATTCTCACTTTCTTCGTGAACGGGATATTAAAGTCATCCTTCTGACTCTCATCACTCCTCTTCTTGCTTTGAGTGGAGTTGTTTACCTCATCCTTTTACTTAGACTCCTTTGTGCCAAAGGTTTCCCCCCACCTGATCTGTTTGGTAGTCCATTCATAAAATTCAACTAGATCTCTTATTGGGGACTTGTATAGGCTTTTATACAGCTTTCCATCTTTGTGGAGTCCCACTGAGATAGCTATCAAGATATTTTCCTCTAAGGGATTCTCTACGGAATTGGCCTTATGCCTGAACCTGGTTATATAATCTTTCAGCAATTCATGCTTACGCTAGAAGATCATTGCAAGGCGGCAAGGCAGCACGAGTTACCTTTTCAATGCTTAATATTAATTAATAAATTTTTGTTGACATTATTCCCAATTGTTAACACTGCGAGTTGGGAGACTTCTGAACCATGCTTGAGGTATGGCTTATAATATAGCTGGGAAGACACAATATTTAACTAGAGGATAAGTTGTTTGAAGGTCCATCCAGACAGTAAATGCGCCCAGATGGTGGCATGGGTCACTATTCCCATCATACAACAGAATTATGGGAACTTTAAGTTTGTGAGGGAAGGGTTGTATTTCAATTTCTACGGAGAATGACAAGCTCCCCTCATCACAAGCTTGATCATCTTGAGCTCAAGGGCATTCCTTTAGTCATTTTATCCTTTGAAGCACTTCTCTCATCACCAGATCCTACTTTTTGGATCACTGGTTGGAGGATTGTCGACTTTTTTTTTCCTGGTCGTGGGAGTTGTGACCTGAGGTGTGGCCTTGGTTGGTCTTGTTCGAGCTCTCAACTTAATGTGAACTCCTATGTCATTGACTATCATGATTCTCACATGATTGGTAGGCTCCTAATCTCGTTCGCTGATTGGTGGAGCGAGCTGAGTGAGAGCGTCAATGCATTTGTCTAGTTGACTTTTTCTTCTGGGCTTTTTCACATAGCTGTTGAAGTTGCACAGTGATCTCAGCCTGTTTTTGTGTGCCTTGGGTTTGTGCTTGCATTAGCACTTTAATCATCTCAACCAGCTCTCTTACGGTGTTCCTGAATGTTTGCTAAAGTTGGTGACCTATCTGCACCTCATCAGTTCTGGGAGTAGTAGCAGGCTGGCAATGAGTTTTGGGGGGCAAACCATTCCAACAACAGGAGCATCTGTCGACTGGTTAACTAGAGTGTTTGAGCTTCTAGTGGTTCTTCCTCTAACCATTGTTGCTAGGTAGAAAAGCAATCGGAAAACAGATGGGCCCTCCTTCTAGCACCAAAAATGTTGACGGTGAAATTTGGTAAGCCCCAAATTTCAGTCAATCTGAACAGTTCTTGTATCCTCAAGTTGCAATCTAATTATACAAAAGTAGGAAAACAAGGGGAAGAACAAGACGAACACCTGAGATTTTTTTGTAGTTCGACTAAAAATCCTTTGTTTGGATTCCTACGTCCATGGATGATTTTATTTCTATGAAAAATTTGGCAAAGTTACAGTATGTATTTTTCACTCCCTATTACAATGATCTCCCCCCTCCTATTTGTAGAGGCTGAGAGGTTACAAGTATAATTTAACAAGTTATAAATCTATTACCTTAAATAATAAATGTATTTGACAAATATGACTTCTGTAAATTGGCTTCTATAGACTACTTTCTACGCGTGGGCCCTCATAAGTTGCTTCTTACAGATTGGCCCTACAAGTTCAGTCCAAGAGGGTGCATGCTTCAGGTTCACCCACAGTAAGCTTTTAGTTGGGTGAGATACCGCATCCTGCGAGTTAGGACTCTTAATTTGGGGTCATTGCTGGTCTTTGGCCAGCAACGTCGAGCTCCCATTCGACGATGCAAGCTCGTGCAAGACAAACTGTTAGTTGTGGGAGCTGGGGCTCATTTCTAGCGAGCTAAGGCTTTTGCCTTACTTTGTGCTTTAAGCTTATAGTTGGCCATCTAGTGCCTTTGAGCGATCTTAGCTTTGCGGCAGGTTGGGATTTCCTCATTTGAACTCATTTGCTGCTGGACCTTTGTCAGCCCATTTTGCACAGTACTAGAAAATACCCATAACAATCCCTTAACTGTCACATGACAATTAACGTGACTTAAGGCATACACAAACAACGTGATTGCATTAACCATCAAGTGAAAATCTCATTCACGCCAATAGTACACCGGCGACACGTGGTCACTTATCATTCTTTAAGAAGCACAACAATTGACATGCTCGCCTCCTATGTAAACGACCAAGTTTCTCCTCTTCAGATTACTTCTTTAATACTTACTAAAATTCTACGTGAGAATCGACTTGAGCATCAGAATGTATTCAACGGACCACTACCATTGTGTGTGACTGATTTTGTTATATATGCATATTATCCCCTCATCGGCTCTTATTCGCCAAGTCGGTCCTCCTCAGAAAGAAAGTTTCATATTTTATAATTATAAATACAAATAGATTTGAATATTATTAGTACCGAAAATATTTTTCGTTAAAAGAAAGATTTGTAAATTTGAATATTGTCTGACTTGCAGGCAGAAGTACCGAGAGATTAATTTGGGGTTTTCACAGTTTTGGCCTACAACCAACATTCTAGAGACCAGGAGCTACCAAATCGAAGATAATAAACAACAATGAAGACGATATGCAAAATTAATCCACGTGTATAGTATACATGTCTATGTTTGTACTAAAACAATGTATAAACAAAATAATTTGATGGTCCAAAAATTTATAAAGGCCATGTAATGGTGCAAGCCAGCATACATATCTATTGTGAAGTGGGAATTATAACTCTGAAGGAAGGGCAAACATGGAGAAGGGGAAATCAAGAGATGCTGAAATTGAACACGAGCAATGTCACCTTTGGCCATTTTTTCTGTTTTGCTTCTGTTCAATTTCTTGGACATGAACAGAGGATATTGTTTGTTCAATAGAAAATCAAAGTATTCTAAAATCAAACATATGCTTCATGATAATTGTTGACCTGGCTAGCCTTAAGTTTCTCAGTTAATACTTGAAAATTAGTTAAAACCACTGTTTCATACACGTACAAGTATATGATATACATAATTTGCACTTTGTTTTCACATTTTCGCTGTAAGGACTACAAAAACCTCAAAGACAAAATTGGCTAATTAAAAGAACAAAATAAACCCAAGTTAATCCCTTCCAACCAAACAAAATGGCTCTAGCTAGCTACTTCCTTAGTTAGTTGTTCTTGGGTGGGTGCGGCCTCGGTACATGATAATCAGCGTTAAGAGAAACAAAACCAGACATCTTCCCATGTACCGATTGACCCAGTGATCTTCTGTTCAATTTACGCCTCACATTCATTACTCCTTTTCCTTCATGGATGCAGTTCATTCCGAAGCTACACTGGGCTTCAACATTATTGCTGGTTGGATCTTCTTGAATTGAATGCTCATAATCAGACATCATTTTCCTTCCTGGTTGAAGGATTTTCTTTCTTTCAATTTCAGCGACTGCGGCAACTCCATTGAAAATTTGCTGTTTGACAAGGTCGCCAAATTCAATTCAATTAGCAAAATAATTAAATAAGCCTTATATACTGTGTAAAATCTTGCCCACAGAAGTGGAAGGATTAAATAATTATGTGGTTACTCACAGTTTCAAGCCCAGAACTTCCGCTAGCAGTTGGCACCGTGCTCTTCCTAACTGACAACAAAGGGTGAGGAAAATTAAGCACACAGAAAAATCTGCAACATCAGGAGAAAGATATTAATAATAGGAGAAATAGACTTGGCCACCTTGTTGGGCATGTGGACTGGCACTAGAGCAACTCAGAGTCGGCAAAAAGAAAAGAAGAAGAAAGCAAGTGAAGCTTGGCAACACCATTATTACGATATTCGCTAGAGATAGCTGTCGTTAATCAGCAGTAAATAGGATGAATCAAGCTATAGAAAACAAGCTCTTTTAATAAATAGATGAAGGTCCAACTGGAGGTCAAAGTTAGGGTTCTCTCCCTATTCATTTATATATAATTTATACACATACATGGGGTTTTGCACTTACTTGGAGAACTAAACCAAGAAGAGAAATGTTGAAAGCTTGAATGAAAAAAGGTTGAAAATGGCTTAATTCAAAGAGTTGATGTTAGGGAAAAGTTGTGTGATCGCGTGGAATAGAAGATATGAGTGTTCAGCGCCTGTCTGCCGCCATACATGCAACGAGGAGAATTTGTTTGGTCTCACCTGGGTTTTCGCGCAAACAAACCCTAGGGTTTCATTATTAATTTATAAGTGTATGATCAGTAATTAATTAATTATTACATACAATAAAGGTTGGCAAATGTAGCCGTAAAAATTTATGAGAGACAAATTGTAAGACAAGTACATGTGAGCTTAGATATCTGGTTTCATAATCTGACTGTGAATAGGTCGGATGGAGGTTAGTGGCTAGCATGTGGTAGAGCTTAGTCTCGTTTTGATCCGTCATGTAGGGGTACTTGGAGGAAAGTGCTCTTCTTTGACCATTTTTAAATCGTAATTTAGATATTTAAGTATCTGCTTGGTCCTCCAATCATAGTGATTATTGATAACCTGATTATTGGCCAACTTACTCAACACGAAGCAACGGAGAGAATGTACTGAACTCTTAGTGAAACCTTTGTTAATCACAAGTTATATATAATTCTGACTATTCTGAAATTACGACATCAAATTAAAATTACATATTAATGAAACCATTATTGTATTTTGTTTACAAAAGGTAAAATGGAAATGGCTGTTCCCAAGTTAATATCTCTTTGGCTGGCGTAGAACATGAGCTTGTTGATCGACAATCGTGAAAATCAAGACGCGAAGTGGAGTGGTTTTGGCAGTCAAATATGCGGGGCCCATATGTTTAATTAATAAACTATTTAGTTTTGACGATGAAATTTTTAATTCACCTCACTTGCTAAAAAATAATGGCTTAATTGCTAATTATCTAATACATACTGTGGGAGTCTGCCATTTGTTTTAATAACTAGGTCTGGTGTATGCTTAACTGCTCTTGCCTTTATAATATTATTCTACCAAGCTTATCATAAGGTTGCACAAATTTGAGAGGCCTATGATATATATTTTTTTTTTTGGATAAAATTCAGATTGACTTTGTTTTATGCTTACGACTATGATTGCTTTTTTGCTTACTAATATACACATTCAATTATGTTCAGATTGATTTTTTTTTTTTTGATAAGTTTCATTTTACTAGAAATAACATTACAAAAAAATATGTATTTAACGACGATTTTTTTATATAGCAGTTAATAACCTTCGCGGTGATTTTTGAAAGCACCGCAAATTCATGCGTCGCAAAGAATTAGCGGCGATTACATCTGAACTTAGCAGTGGTTTGTAAAACTGCCGAAAATGTTGTACATAGCAGCAGTTTTATCTGAATTTAGCGGTTGTTGTATATAATGATGGTTTTCTCTAAATTTAGTGGTAGTTGTACATAGTGACGATTTTCTCAAAATTTAGTGGTGGTTTTTCGGAGAAATAATTTTTTTTGTTTGCTATTTGCGATGGTTTCATTTGCATTTAGCGGCGGTTTTATAGAAATTTTTTAGAAAAATTATTTTTAGCAGTGATTTTCTCTGCATTTAGCAGCGGTTTTACAATTTTTTTTTTTAAAAAATTACTTTTTACGACAATATTGTGTTGTATTTAGCGGTGATTTTCTAGAAATTTTTTTAAAAAAATTATTTTTAGCGGCGATTTTCTCTACATTTAGTGACAATTTTGGTAAAAAAAATTTTTTAAAGAAAATATTTTTGGCAACAATTTTGTGTTGCATTTAGCGACAGTTTTGGCAAAAAATTTTTTTTGAAAAATCATTTTTAACGACGGTTTTTGCTGCATTTAGTAGCAGTTTTCCAAAAAACTGCCGCTAAATGCAGTGTTTCCCTGTCTTAATATTTCTTTTATCTATTATCCTGCTACAAGAATAATTTGTAATAAATACATACATTTTTAACTCAGCAATTGAATACAAATTTTGTATTAATAATAAATATTCAGACATTTATTTGTCAAATGCTAGAATTCAACAACCTTATATATAATTTAACAACTAAAGGGTCTAAATCAAGGCTATATGTCACGACTATCATGGGAAGAGGGTCTTGCATCTGCGACATATCCGTTTCCTGTATCTGGTGGCTATAAAATAAATTAAAATAAGTTATTATACTAACCTTGAAAATCATTCATATATAACTAATGTATGAAAAAGTCATATTAGTCTTGTAAAAATTTCTTCTCTTCATTGTTGTTTTCACATTTTGTGAGAATTACTACTCTTTCAATCATATTAGTTTTGTACTTATTTATTATCAGAGAGTAAAAATAAAACTAATATTATTGTTTTCAGCCACATTCACTCATACCTATGATTTGATCACACCAATACAGCAGCAAATACAGCCAAATATAGTAGAAAATATAGTAGAATATAGTAGAAAATATAGCAAAATATAGTACTAAATACAACAACAAATACAACCAAATACAATAGCAAATACAATAAAAAAATATAGCAGAATACAACAGTAAATACAGCCACAAATGCAACAAAATATAGCAATAAATACAGTAGTAAATATAGTAGAATACAACAATAAATACAACAGTAAATACAATAGAATATAGTAATAAATATAGCTAAATACAACAGTAAATACAGTAGAATATAGCAGAATCAATACGAAAAATCCAATTCATAGAAGCTAGCTCTAATTTATGACTTATATGCAGCAAATACAGTAGCAACAAACATAGCTCATCCATCAACAACAATCAACAAATATAGTCAATCCATCATCAACAAGTAGAGAGAAGAATAGAAATTTACCGGTAGAGGGTGGGCTATCAAATTGGTAATTTCTTCTGGCACTGTCCTAAGCATGTTTTGAAAGACTAATGTCAACGCTCCCTCTATAGCCAATCACCTTTCACATTCAAAAGTTAAGTCTGCCTCCATAGCCAATCGCCTTTCACGTTTAGAAGTCAACTCTGCCTTTAAACTTCGGAATCTTGCCTGCACTTACCCATTTGAACTAGTGCTATTGACTGTCATGTCACTAAACTATTGAGAAGCTTTACCAGACACATTTGAAGGGGATGGTCCAAAGCCCAAACCTCGAACCCGTCTGGAGTGCTCTTTCTTGAATACTTTTGCTACTGCATCATCCTATTGTTAGTGTAGATGGGTGCCCTAGACCAATTTGATTGAGTGCTATGGCAACCACAACTAAACATTCTGTGGATTAGATATTAA